>JAPYYV010010169.1:0-18759 GCA_030522625.1 Copidosoma aretas
AGTTCCCGTGCCCCATCGGCGTGCAATTTTTGCGCGCACCCTCGCACAATACCCCGGCTGATTAAGCCTCCTTCCTCCCTCTCCCTCTTGTACTCATCGAGGCCCTGTGCGCCAAGGGCCGCTTCCGGCGCTCTCTGCCGCTGTACCGCGGCCCTCCCTCCGCTCGTACCGCCGTCCTTCTCTTTTTTTTTTCTTTCTGCCTTCGCCACCTAGTTTCCGGCAACCGCCTGCGAATCGTACTGGCGTGCGCGTGGTAGCGCGTCGCGAGTGCGGTTTCCAGACTATCGGGCCTCGGAGTCGACGTACTTTTGCACTATATTGCGGCGTTGCGTATGTATAGCCGCTTATAGGTGAATCATTTTAACGAAGATAGTTTTTAAGGTAGTTGTATCCCATAATTTTAAGGCTAGCCAAAAAGTTAGGTTTTTCAGTCAAATAGCATGTAATCCTCGTCATTTAAATGTATGACACTGCCACAAACATAAGGTATATTGTAGATTTTTCTTTTTATATTTTCGTAATTTATTAATTAGTATATTAAGTGAATGAAAAATTAACACTCTTAGAAATGAAAAAAATTTAATTATCATCCGGCTTTGATGAACCAAAGCTAGTTTTTCTCTCCTCCTCAATAGCTATAAATTTACCGTCTTTAATTTTCGAAAAAAAGGCATATTCATTGTAAATAAACAATTTATTTATGAAAATTAAAAAAAATCGTACAAACAAATACATTTATAACAATGATAGGACCTTCCTTACAAAAACGAGAAGGGTCTGTTTGTCGCTATTCAGGTGAAGAAAAAAACTAGCCTTTTATTAAAATCAGATAATTAATTTTTTTTTATTGCAAAGAGTGTTTATTTCATAGTCACACGATATTTCGATGAATAAATAAGAAAAATTTTTTTTTTAAATCTACAATATACCTTATGATTGGGACAGTCTATTAATTGTATAATACATAAAAGTAGCGTTAATTACATTTTATTGAACTGAGAAATAAAACATCTTTAATGACCATTATATTTTGGGATACAATACAACTGCCTTAATTTATCTTTTGACGCTTGGGGTACGCATGAGCACTGGGACCTTGCGTCTGTGAGATAAATTTTAGCATGTTTCATCAAGGATCTCGTAAAAGTAGATCTTTTTTTTATTGATCGCTGATACGAAGAGATTCGAAGAATAATATTCATCGAATGAGGTAATTCTTTTGCCTTTTCTACATTGGGAACTGAATAATGTTTTTCAACTATTGACTTTGGATATCATGTTTCGTAGTGAATGTTGCAGTCATAGTCTGACTCTTTTAAATAATATCTTCCTAATTTGGTTTGATAGATTATGTATTCTCATTTAAGATTTTGTGATAAGTTCCGATCTCTTCGTTTAATTTGCGTTGAAACATAGTTGTAGCTGACAAAATCAGCCTTGCGCCAATAAATAAGAAATCACTCACAAGACATTTGATTCATAGAAAAATATTTATTTTTAAAAACTGCCAGCGAGCGCTTTAATAGTTTTTCGCAGACAGAAAACTGACGCCGATTTCATATAAAAAAATATATACTAAATTGATCCATAACAATAGTATTTGTTGAAGCACTCAAAGCAGTGATGGTTGAAGAGTAACAGTGCTCGAAAATACTTGCGAAGAATAACATAACCCGCACATTTCTTACTAAGACTAACGTAGCACATGAACTCCTACGAAGACTAACATAGTCCGCAGAATTTTCACAATGATAAGCTCGAAGACTCCTACAAAGACTAACGAATCTCTACAGATTTCTAAATACAATTGTATACAATTTGCAATACAATTATTTACACAATCATTGGAGACGATAACTCAATAAATGTGTCTATCAAATTTTACATTTTTATGTAAAACTTTGTCATGTATACTATTGATACTTAATTAGTTATGCAAGTATTTATTTTACAAACATACTGACTATAACTTGATTTTGTGGCATGACAATCAGCATCACACTTTTATTACATAGAGTACATGGGATTTATATTATAAGATATCACGAAAAATTAACAAAGAATAAATATAACTTCTTTTTCTAGGTGTTTACTTACTTTATAGTTAAATCCGTCATTCTTTACTTAGTACGGCAGTTTAGTATATTAGCATGTATCCCATATTACTGACATATAATTATGTTCATAGTTCAATAAAACATTTCAAGTTTTAAAAAAAATTTATTTGAGACAATTCAAGTATTGTTAGTTTTCGAGAGAACCTGGGCTCTGTTACTTTTCGTACGAGGCGTCGATGATTATGCGCAGTTCCAAGAAAAAAACCAAAGCCATTCTCGAAAAAAAATAATTTTTACGAGTGAAATTGGTGCATTATTATCAATGTTAACTAACTCGATTTCAGTTTATTTAGGCAGTTTTACTTACACAACTGGCTCTCGATTTTCCTTTCTCAATATTCATATTAAATATTTTCATGAAACAGAATGCAATTTTTTAAATACACCAGTATTTATTAATATAACAGTAGTGCCAGTCAGAAGCCTGGATAAAGGGTGATGGGAAAAACTGCTGCATTGAAAAGTACCCATAAATTAATAAAGAGGAGAGAAAGAATGAAATTTAATTTCAATGACTGGGACGCAATGCCACCGTACATCTTTATACAATGACTGATACTTTCGGTTCGAGCCGTACTGCATGTCGTTTTGTCTTCGTCCACTGAAAATACACGACTTTTTTGTTGTTCTAGATTTGACAGTGCAACAAAACCTTCCAGGTAAGATTTTCATTCACTGCTCACTAGGCAATTATTTTGGCATCCTCCGCGTGGAAATTTCTTCCCGGGCCAAAGGTGAGGGTAACAATTACTTACAGAGGACGGTAAAATACCGGTAAAAAAAGTAGTGGTTTCGGTGGGTTTTATCTTTAAAACTATCACAACATATCGCCCCGGCAGCAATTTAATGAAAATCGTCAAAGGATCAAAAGCAAAATTCAAAAGACACAAATACCTACGGACCCTTCGAATTCAAACACTTCTCGAAAAACCCACAAACTCAATCGGAAGTCCATCCTTCGCGCGTTCGGATGACCTCTACCCATGCGCGAGTCGGCAGAAGCCTATAACCCCTGCCATCCGCGAGTATCGGCGAACCAAAGCCCCCGCGATCGCGTGGAAGTACGGGGCAAACGCGACAGCTGCAGCAGGACCGCGCAGCGCCGCGCCCGAGAAGAGGAGGAGGCGGGAGGTAGGAAAAAGAAAAGGCTCTCGCGCACCGCGCGCGCATGACCCGCGCGATGTAGCCCCGACGAGATAATTGCCGGCGCTTCGCTGCGGAGACGTCGTCGGCGGCCCCGTCTTCGCGGACGGACGGACGACGGCTCGCTCGCGCATACGCGTGACACGATCGGCAGAACGAGCCACGCTCGCCCGGGGGGGACGCTATCTCGCGCGCGCGCTGCCGAGCGAGAGCGGGCGGATCCTCTCTCTCTCTCTTGCACCCGGTGAGGCACGCGGGGATACATCGGATCGCGCTGGATCGGAGCGGGATGGATTGCTCGGCGATTACTCGGCCCGATACACCCTCACCCGCAGGGCGTACGACTCCGTCCTTTGTGCACGACGCGCGCGCGCTCCTCTTGCTCTGCGTATCGCAATTGCGTGATGTGTACGTATGTCGGGCGGGTTCGTTGTCTCCCTCTGGTCCGCTGTCGCGCGCTCTCGGGTTTCGCAAACGGGACGGCGTGGGATGAATAAGTTTTCCCCAAGAGTCGCTGGATTTTTTGTATCAAAACATTATATTTTTCTTGGTTGATATGGTACACTCGGCTCATACATTTCCATCGACTCCCCGTTTTCGGGCAGTTTACACCACTTTAATGTAATTTAAGATAACTTAGAATAAGTTTGTAAACAGACTTGAGGTTGCTGTTTTTACAACTAATGCCCGTCGCGAGAAAAACAAATTTTCTACGGTGCTGATTGTAAAAAAATTTAATGATTTTTCATTGTAATATCACTGAGCTGTATCTAAGGATTTTTTTAAATGCCATGTTAAGCGTCATGTGCTGTGCGGCAGAACAAAAAAAAAACTACTCATTCGACGCGTTTATTGTTTTCAAGTTACTGTAGACATGCACATCTAGATCTTTAATAACATTAAACTTTTTTTTTTTAACTTGAAGTAATAATCCGTCATGGCAATATATATTAAAGTTTAATCCACCTGTACAAATTCACAAAAAAGAATTGTTCTACAATTCGTAAGTAGCCCGGAGACCATTCACCTCTTCATCGGTTTTGCCTTCTGTAGTTTTACAGTACGTGAGAAGACTTTTCAAAGCTAAAACATACAATTTTTTTACATTTATTTTTCAGTACATCAACTGTTTATTTTTTCATTGGAGGATAAGACAATATCTTACCATCTTTATCTGCTTGAGTCATAAAAAGTATTAAGGCCCTTGCTCTTTCTAATTTCGAAAGATAGTACAACCAGTCATAAACTTGATCACCATTTTCTACAAACTTTGTATTCAACACGGATATAATATCGCTAAGTACGCCAGCCTCCATTGATGCTTTGATTAAAGACGGAAAAAGTTGAGGCTTGATTTGCTGTAAATAGAGTATGATAAAAATAATTTTACAATTTTTGGTGCTAAAAATTTTTCATACATTACCTTTAAATACCTATATCTAAAATCACTTGATACATTTCTGCCCCAGTTGATGAAAAATCCTACTGATGTCTTGGGCACTTGAGGTAGATGTTCAATTTCTTTAATATTAGGTTTACTATCCTGTTTGTTGTTATTTTTGATTTTATTATTAAGATCTTTAGGAGCATTATTTTGTTCAACAGTTTTTTCCTCAACAAAGTTCTCTTCTATGATACCACTGAATATCGATTCATTATCTGATATTTCTTTAATTTTTATTTTCTTTAAAGCCTGTAGAGCACATAAAAAAAGTTACAAGAATCATTGTCAGCATTAAATTTAGTTTTAAAAAATATCTCAATATATCAGTTTATGATACCTTTTTAGACATGTGCGGAGCTTCCTTTACAGGCTGAACAACTCTTATACCTTCTTTCAATTTAGGCAACCAAGGTGGTAATTCATCTTGAAGTGTTGTCTCCTTTTTAGATTTTGGTTCATCGCTTGATTCTTTACCACCTGTTTTCTCCACTATTTCTTCTATTAAAGGCTTTTGTTTAGAACCACTGGGTTGAGATTCTTTTCCTGGATCACTTTTCTTGGTAATTTGTTTACCTGAAGTACTGCTTGTCTTACTGTCATTGTCAACTGACTTTTTCCCAAATAATTTTTCTCCTATTGTCTTTTCAATGGAACTCTTTGAGTTATTCTCTCCAGCGAGAATTTTCGGCTTTGGAGATTTCTCAATTTGTTTTTCCACTTCTTTTAATTTTAAGGCAGCTTCTTCATTGCCTGTATCAGTCTTCTTTGTAACTTGTTTACCTGAAGTACTGCTTGTCTTACTGTCATTGTCAACTGACTTTTTCCCAAATAATTTTTCGCCTATTGTCTTTTCAATGGAACTCTTTGAGTTATTCTCTCCAGCGAGAATTATTGGCTTTGGAGATTTCGCGATTTTTTTTTCCACTTCTTTTAATTTCAAGGCAGCTTCTTTATTAGTAGGGTCTAGCTTTAAAGTTTTTTCAAAATCTTTTTGAGCATCTTGGTAGCGCTTAAGTTCCATTCTTGCCATGGCTCTCCGATGATATGCTTTGACATAAGTTTCATCAAGTTTTATAGCTTGAGTACAATCAGCATCAGCAGAATGCAAGCTGCAATGTACAGTGAGGGAGATGTTACATTGTTAATCGCAATAAATATAACTATTAAGTGCTTACTTGGCTAATTTTAATTGGCACAATGCTCTGTTGGCGTAGAAAACGGCATCGTTAGGAAATATTTTAATTGCTTGGCTGTATTTTCCAACTGCTTTAGCATACTCTTTCTTAAGCACCAAGGCATTTCCTTCCTCTTTGTACACAGTTGCATCTGTGTGCTGCTTTTCCAGTTCTTCTTTTGATGGAACTTCTAATCCTATTTGTTCTTTCTTTTTTAAAACTTTATCTCCATCAACCTCTTTGCATGCTTTGTTCTGTAACAAATGTTATGTAATTACTAGTAGTAATCATCGAAAAGCTATCGACAGTGCTTCCAGACATTGCACGATAACTTACTATGATATCAAATGTTTCCCAAGAAGCTGCTATCTTTTTCTCTTTGCTTTGCTCTCCTTCTTCATGACCAGATTCTTCAGGAGCTTCCTTTTTCTTTTTGCTTCTGACAGGTGGTAGCTCCTACCCTCATAATGTAAACAATGAAAAATGCATGCAAGTACCCAGCAACACTCAGCAAAAATAAAAAATAATAAAAACTCTAAACAATACCTGAATACTCGTCGCATTGCGAATTTCAATATCCTTTCTCTTCATTTCTTCCTCCCATGCTAAAATATCACGAAACTCTTTTTGCAGATCCTCCGAGTTGTCCCTAACCTGTTTTTGCAGTAAAATGGCTTTGTCCATCTCCCGATCTATTATTGACAGACGGATTGATAAATGATAATACCAACAACGCGAGTCTTTTTATTGCACGAATCAGAAAGTTGAACGTTATACTTTTTACATGACGGTAAAAATTTGTTAATATAAGTAGAGCTGTTAGCCGGCGAAAGTCTCGGATATACTAACATGTAGCAAACTAAAGCAAATACATCAACCCAACTGGATCCTTATACTTGAATAATCACTTCATTTCTCCGAAACCTGTACTTAGGTTAAAAGTATCGTTTTATTTGAATCAACAAACAGAAATTTCTAGAAATTCGATCGTTTGTTACCACAGTTACCGAGATAGGCGAAACCTGCGTGGCATTAGATCCTTTATTTAATGTTTTATTCTCTATAATCTGTTGGTTTGCGAGGCAAAATTTAACGACTATGATTGTAAATATCAAACTAATCGCTTGTACAAGTTTTTTCAAAGATTAAAGACGCGAACGAACAAACGAGGTACATTGTTGTTGCCGTTGTTGCGTATGATGATTTGATGAACAACATTGCGACGCGCGCATTTGCATTTTCGTCTGCTCGTGCCGCTCGGTCAGCATTTCATTTAGGCGCCAAAGATTCAAATTTCGTTTGTTTCGATTGATGGTTTGAAGTGCTCAAAAAATGTTTCATGATCAAGATTCTGTGATTGCAAAAGTGCTCAAAGCTCAAACAAAAGTTCTTTGACAGGCTTATTAAAACCAAGTTAAAATTAAAAGCTTAGTTTAGCGATAATAGTGGGCTATAGCTTTAATAACTTGAACTTCATTCTATGGATTTTGCAAACTTGAAGATAAATTAGATAAACAAATTATTTGGAACTGAGAAGCTACTTTTTTGAGCACAACTGCTTTATTAGTGGCGGCACCTTACTTATCACCGGATAGAGCCGAAAGTGTAACTATAGGTATAAATTTTATATAGATATATCTTAGAGCAATGTAACTTATGAATAATCAAACAAAAAATTCCATCCACAGTTGTACTGTCTGAAAATTGTTTAAAAGAATATAGATGTGGAAATATGTAGGTGAAACACGTTTTTCACTCATGTCTTGAAAATTAAGTGTTGGATTAAAAAAAGTTTTGCACTAAAGTATAGGGAAACAAAAAAGTCGACAGTATGACTTCACCCGATGGAATATTGTTATTTGTGTCAAGCTCGGTGTCAAGCACGTGGCGCACGTCATTCACATTCAACTCATAAAGTGCTAGAATATGCATCAGTTTGAAAAAACTTTGGAGAGCTGTAATAATGTTTGTAACTTCGATATTTCATGTTTTAACGAATATTGTTTATTGTGATTGTTCGAAAGAGGATATATACTCGGTTGAGGACGTGTTTGTGTGAAAATTACGTCTACGATCCGTTGATTAACAAATGGATACATAACAAATAAATGTATATTTTGCTCCGGTTTCAATAAAAATGACTTGATATTATAGTCTTGTTCACCCATTAGTCATTCTTTCAGCTGCATTTTCTTCGGCACTATACCAATCATATTACGAATTCAATATTCAATAAAACTAATACACCAGTGAACAATTGAACTCGTGATACTAGTCTTTTGGATAAGGTGTTGCTGTTAAAAATAAAGCATTAGTCGAGAATCAAAATCATGTTGGATAGTTTTCGCTAAAACTACAGGCAAACATCACATTAAAAGGAATAATGTATACATGCAGCAATAACTATTATGCGATGCACTCATGACGTAATTGGCCCTTTTTTAGTTTTCTGCGTCTTGGCACATTGAGTAGACTATCAATACACGTTATCTAATATCATGAATTGTTTCATTCGTTTATCGATTCATCGAACCGATAACCGTTTAACAAATCGTTGCGAGCGGTAGTCCTCTAAAGTTAAACAGACGCATGTGTGTACATTAAAAATGTCCGCAAACAACGAGAATAAAGATGCGTTACATGTGCAACCAGCTCGCATCAGTTTCGCTGTAAAATACCCTCGACCGCCGCGCTTCGGAATGTATTTATAATGACGAGCAAAGCTGAGCAGGCGTCCCGGTGCGGATACATCATCGCGCATAAATTAGCCCGGACGGGATCGTCCCGCGCCGTCTTCTGCATTCACACGCGCACGCACGGGTGTGCGTGTTATCCGCGGATGCGGAGAGCGCGGTGCAACGCGGGAGTAGAGCTTTCCCCGCGAGAGCCGCGGCTGAGCTTGACATTCGAAACTCTCGGGCTCGCGGCCAAGTCGCTGCGTACGCTGCGCGCGCTCTCCTGTGCCTGTCGCACACCTACGACCCACGGCCCGTGCGCGTCGCGAACTACAAGCCGCGAGCCCCGGCCCGGCCTGGCTCTCTCTCGCTCCGGGGACGCAAGAATACGGGGCTCGCGCGGACCGATCCGCGATCATTCGGACACTTTTCACCCCAGCGGGCGTGCAGCAGCGCGGTCACTGCGTCCCAAACTCCGGAGACCTTGCTCGCGCGAGATGCCCGGCCGAGACTCCGACGGAGGCGCGATTCAAGTTTGAAACGCCTCCCCCGCACGATTGTCCTCGGCGCGCAAAGGAGTCGATCGCCGTGTCCCTGTCGAGTTTGGAATTGAAAACAAAGCCAACGCAACCGAGACGATGTTGCGAAAGAACGCGCGCGTCGGGATGACTGTGCGCGCCGGGCTCGTTGCGCAAGTCCGTCGACCGCGTCCTCCGCGCGGCTCAGCCGTCGAATGCAATCGAAACGCCAAACGGCCCGGGCACGCGCGCGTCCCCCGAAAACCACTCGCGTCGCGCTTCCTTTTTTTTCCCTCAGCGTGACAGCGCGCGAGAGAACAAAGCGCGGAAAGGCTCGCGCGAACCGTCCGCGCGAAAGACTGCACGAGCCGGCGGAGGGGAGGGACGGCGAGCTTCGGGCCTCGCGAGCGCGCTCGGAGCTTAGTCGTTTGCCGACGCGCGACCGCGCGCGAGCCCGGCCGCGCGAACCCGCCCCGCGTTGCCGCTCGGACTCGGACGTCTGTGTTTCGGGCTCGCCGTTCGAAATCCCGCGGCTGCGGGTCGGTGCGGGTTGACGGGCAAAACGAGGGAGAAAAAGAAGAGGCTGCGCGTCGGCGCGGGCGGCGGTGCGCGAAACTCGGTGCAGCGGAGCGAAGGGGAGGAAACGATGCCGGACGCGCCGCCCTAGCTCCGAGGGCTCGCCGTGATCCGCGCGCGATCCGGGACGAGGAGGAGGAACATGAGTTTGAGAAACGCGCGGCTCGACGAGCCTCCTGCCGCCGTCGGCGGGCGGCAGCTCTTCCCTTCGGGTAAGCCAAGCACCGATTCGACGCGCAAGTTTTTCCCCGTCGTCGGCCGGCGCTGCCCGGTGGATCGTCGATCGGCCTCGGGCAGAGCGACGAGGGAGAGGAGGAGCAGCGGGCAAATATAGAACCGCGAGTCGCGCCAAAGTCCGAAGCTAGATCCGGGGGATTTTCGGCCGCGGGCCGGGAATCGATGCCAGACCGCGGTCCGCTTTGTATGATGCAAAACGTGTGCACGGAAGGTGGTACGTAGTATCTCGCGGTGTGATTTTCCAGCGCCGTCCGAGGGCTCGAGCTTCGGAAAAACAACAACGGCTTTCGGGTTCAATGGCTTGGATTACCTGCGGTATCGCGCAACCAACGGACGCGAAAAAGGGGGGTTGGCCAATCTGCACAGGAGGTGATCCGGGTATTCTCGTGCGCATCGTGCAGCGCCGAGTTATGATTGCCTCCCCTGGGCCTGGATCCTTGGATCCTAACGGGGTCGAGACCGATGTCTTCCTCCCCCGCCCCCACTTTCGCGGCAACGCATCGATCGATCCGATATCTCTCTCTCTCTCTCTCTCTCTCCCTTCGAGCCGACCTTTCAAACTCATCCTCCGTGTGGCCCCTCGTGCAGCACCCCCTGCACTCGAGCGATCGTTACGTACCTACACACCCAGAAGGAAGAGAAAGGAAAAAAAAAGAAAACCACCGAGTGCACGTAACTGTAACGATAAGCGTATAAACATACCCGCGCGTCGTTTACATAACACCCATGCATCACCATCGCGCTCGCTCGGTGCATCATGCAAATTCGCGCGTGCATAAGAATACATGTATACACGTATACACAGGTACCGGAGGCGTCCTATTACGTACACAACGGGCCGGCATTATATCGCTCGGCCGTAACTTTGGGGGACCGTACCCACGTGCGCGCGCTCCGCCCCGCGAGACCCCTCCCACCGTTATTTCCTCGGCTCCTTTGCTTCCGGGCCGAGGGCTTCTGGGTCGGCGCACTCCGCCGCTGGAACTTTGCCTGTGTGCGATGATACGCTGCGCAGAGACCGGAGAGCTCGACCGGGATAATAATGACCGGCCCGACGGATCGCCGGATAAACATCGCGCGCGAGAGAGTTATTTCGAACGGTGGCGGCGGAATCACCCGCGAGAGCCGGGGGATTTTGCATTCCGAAATTTCGCTCGGGCATTGTCGCGCGCGTACCTATTTCGGTCCCTCGGGGCGTACTTCTCGGTGACGCGGTGCCGCGGCCAAGGCGTAGGGTCGATCGTCCGTCGGATTCTGCGGGCCCGTCGTGCCGCCGGTATATTTAAACCGGCGCGCGACGGGAGCGAGCCGGCCCTCCGCCTCGCTGTCAAAGACCCCCGGGCGGTGATTGCGTATACGCTTATAGCTCGCGCGACGGTGTACAGCGGTGACGTTCGGACGACGCGTTTGTTTACCCGGCGTCACTCGTCGATGAATACGATTGCGCGCTGCGCGTGGTAAACGAGAGTGCAGCGTTTCATTCACTGTTTGCTCTTGCGCCCCCCCCCCCCCCCCCCCCCCCCCGGCTCGCGGGGGGGACACAACAGCCACCGCGGGGGCATGTTTTGACTTCATATCGCTCCTGCTCGCGCAAAAACACGACCAGGGGGTTTATTTTTACTTCGAACTTCAACGCGCAACGCAAATACACTCGGGCGCCTCGTCGTAAACTATTATCTCCACCGTTCGCAACGTCTTACTCGCTCGCTTCGCTTCCGCGAAATTAGGTGCGCGTCCGACCAAGTGCATATCAGATCTGCTCGGGGTTCTGAACCATTTCATTTCTCTATTAAACAATTGCAATTGAATTTGATTTAATTGTTTCGTAAAGTACGTCATGAACGACGCTTTTTTTCTTCATGTGTTCTCGAACATTAATAGACCAGTGCGCCTTTTGCAAAGTTTTTGTAACGCTCAATAGCCCATTTGAATCATTAAAAATGAAATTTCAATCAACGATCAAATTTAATTGTTGACTAAACTGTAATCGAATTACGATTCGATTGAATTATTTGGAATTCTGGTTGTGAACAATAATAATAATAATAATAATTTTTAATGACGCTCGCAGAATATAGCATCGTAACACAACACTCCATTGTCATCTCAATACGTCAAAATGGATGTGCATCGCAAATAAATACGGCAAACGACAGTATATGATGTATCTCGAAGGTACGTACGCGAGGGCCTAATAATAGAATACCAGCACCACGATCCCCGTAATATATTGAATTAAAAATAAAAAAAAAATAAAAAATGTACACACTCTCTATCTTTATCCATCCACCTTTCTCTCATACGTCTGCCTGCCTGCAAGGCGACTAACACACCTTCGCGTGCAGTCCTACAATCGGCTGCATTACAGCAGTTTCGTACATTTCGTAACTTAAATTGAAGTGAATTATACGTCTGGTGAGATAGTAGATTAAAACAATGTTATAGAAAAGTTTAATTTTAGAGATACGCCTTTATTAGTGAACTCAAAAGTACAAAAGAATTTTTATTTTTCGCGTAATTCATAAAAGCAGGAGTTGCCAAATTATTTAATCGTACACTTTTGGCGACCTCCTTTTATCAATCACGTGTACAATCAAAAATAATTCAAAAATTAGTTCACCCATAAAAGCATATCTTTATGAATAATCATCAACTTTGTAGTCATGGTTTTACTTGAATAGTAAATCTATTGTCTGCGAAACTAAGTAAAAACGGTCGAGTGAGGTAAAACGAGCCATCGACAAGCACAACTTAGTAGAAACAGTCGAGTGGGGTTAGACAAGCCATTTGCGAAATTGAGTAAAAACAGTCAAGTAGGGTTAGACGAGCCATCAAAAGGCGAACAAGTTAGTAGAAAGAGTCGAGTGGGGTAAGACAAGTCATGTGAGAAATTGTGTAAAACAGTCAAGTAGGGTAAGACGAGCCATCAAAAGGCGAACAAATTAGTAGAAACAGCCGAGTGGGGTAAGACAAGTCATTTGCAAAATTGAGCAAAAACAGTCAAGTACGGTAAGACGAGCTATCGATAGGCAAACAAACAAACCCATTCGAAACAGCCGAGTAGGGTAAGACGAAGCATCGGACGATCAAAGAATCGAAAGTGACCCTAACTGATCGGCGTTTGAATCCCTAGGATTTTCAATTCACAAGTAGTTACTCAATGAAAAGAAGAAAAAATACTAGGTGAAAAATGTTCATAATACATGTTTGCACTGTCACTTCTGTTGGAAAAAATGTGCGCGATTAATCCATAAGTAAGTAAGAAATCAAATAAAACGAACAGAAGTGCAGATCAAATAAAAGCGTACGAAAAATAATCAACCACCAGCCGCGGTCGCACTGCGAGCTTACGAGAGAACGAACCGCGAAAATTCTTCAAATTTCGACTCAACAAAATACACGCGTGTAACGGGCCAAACCGAGCAGCAGCAGGCAGTGGCAGCCAAAAGGGAGTCGACTAATTTCGCTCTGGCCTTACAGCCGTCAGCCCAGCCGGGCCTCGCTCGGCACCCGAAAATTTTCCGGGTTTCGCGACATTGACGCCTAAGCGGGGGTAAATAAGTAACGCGCGCGGCGCTCAACGTTTGTATGTATACACAGGTATTACCAACAGCTGTAAGTCGGCCTCGGCGCCCACTCTTGGCTTGGCTTATTTCTCGCAATCTCGTTGAAAGCTGCGGAGCACAAGAGAGCGCGTAATGAGCAGAGCCACGCGACGACGATGGCAATGATTGGCGAGCGCCGTTTTCAATCTGCGCGTTTTCATTGACTGTTGGGGGAAAAAGGTTGCCTGACGTGTGCACGCTGATGTATGTACTTACGTGTACGGGCAAAGGCGCCCTGCCCTTTTATTACCCTGACGAGGGGTAGGACTGATGCGGGAACGAGATGGGAAGGTCGGTTCGAAGAGCAAATTTTTCACCCAACTCGTGTAACCAAGGTTATAGTGTCGGCTGCATGGGTGCCATCGCCACGCTGTGTCTGAGATATTGCACGCTAGGGAGCGATATTTAAAAAGAACCGCGCGCGTATCGAGTCGCGTGGAAAATAATTAACTGGAAAAAGTTGAGATGTTATCGGCGCGATTTATGGTAGCGATCGTAACGCGGTGAGCGAAGATTCTCGGCTTGCGGAGTAACTTGTGCACCTGTCACGCATCTATGAGCTATTCCATGAAAAAAAAAGCACTCGTCTTATGGTCCGAAAAAAACAAATACTCGATTCTGTGCATGTTTTTTTATTTCATTCGAAAACTGTATATTATGATGCAATGAGTAGGACTAATCATTCTTGTTTTGAGCTTTTAATAACATTTTTTAAATTGGACGAAAAAATAGTATCTTGTATACATGGGTTATTTATTTCAACTGTCGCTGGCCAAAAATTAAAAATACGTGAATAAATTACATAACAAGAGCTTTTAAAAAGACTTGTTGAGTCAAGAAATAAACTTCAGCTCGAGAGTTACTATAGAAATTTAAACTGGCTTCAAATTCAAATAAATAGATACAAGCTGATGATTTTCTTTCAAAGCTCTGTTTGAGACACTTTTTGGCTGTACCGGTTGTTGACGCTTCGTTAGTGCGGAGTCGAATTCGAACATGATTTGATGCTAATATTTTAGCCTACCGGAAGAGCTACGGTAAATTAGGAGAGGTATACCTTGATTATAAATGCATAGTACCTCTATCACGAGCAGTATTTGAAGATGATTTTGGCTTTAAATTCACGAATTTCAATAAAAATTGGCCAAATCAGGAATAAGTCGATAAATCATTGTCCAAAATTTAAAATCCTGCAGATTTCATTTCCTTACTCGACAAGTATCATTCGTTTCGTACTCGACAAGTACTAATTAAACATTGATTTTCACACTTTCAATAAATCTGTATCAACAATTGTTCTCATTCGAATAAGTAAGGCAAGTAAATTCCAATGAACTGTTGAACAATACAACATACGATTTTTTGTGAAATCGCTCGTATACACAAATTGTGCAACTTCTATAGTTAACGGCCTCTTTGATAAATTATTGAAACAAATAATGATTTAGACCGCTCGGCACACAATGAACTGTCCAGTCATGCGTGTCGGCCAGAGTCGCGTGACGATGGCGTCACACCTTGACCCGCATCTCCTTGGAGAGCCGAAGGAATAAGGTGAGAGGCTGCAGCGTCTCTAAACATGGTCCAGATACTTATCGCTTTTTAATGATTGAGGCATTAGCCAAACACGTGCCGATGAGACGAATGAGCGGAACGAGAGTTGTATAAACTCATACGCCGCGCCGACGCGATAAGTTTTTCGTAAGTAGGTACGAGAGAGGATCACTTACTTTTTTATCATCATCGGAGAGTGGACATGTGCGTGTGCGTGCGGATGGCTGTATACTATTACGTATTTATATAGAAGCGACGCTGCGGTACGAACGTTCACACTTTGGCGCGTGTGAGCGACTGTGTCGCCTTTTTCGGATATTGGAGGTGTCGGATCCATCCTTCTCAGGGGGCTATTTGTATTATTTTAAAGATAGCCACGTTGTTATGATTCATCCGATTTGGTACTTCTAGTATCACCGCGCGAAAAGATTCGAGCTCAAAGATGCCACTCTTTTTCTTAGTTCAGGTAATTTTTTTTCTCTTTTTCATCATAATTGTTCAAAAAATGACTAAGTATAGAATTGGTTCATTCGGCCATCTGTTAGAGGCGTGGTGAATTTTAATGTTTCCGAAGTGTGAAATTTGTCTTTTAGGACGGAAAAATCATGATCAGGTAAAATGCTTTGAATATGTGTTATACACACTTGTGGCGTGCAAGTTCGTTCTTTCGGCCGCCCGTCCGTCGGCTCCAATCGCCGGGAGATTAACGACGACAATGCATCCGCGCTGATATTTATCTATGTAGGTCTAGGATGTAGGTTCCTTTGAACGGAGCCCAATATATGTACACTCACGCGTGCAGTTACAAACTTTTGGGCTATCCACGATGTTTGCTTCTAACATTAATCATAAGAATATTTCGGCCAGCCGCTCTCCCGTACGCGGACAAAATATTATCGTAACAACTACTATGAAAATTATGGTCAAAACTGTCACAGAGGCTTCTGACTGTTTTAACCTTGGAACTCAGTGAAACCTACCATATTTTGTATTATTTTATGTACCGCTGGAATAATTGTGTTGTAGAAACTACCACTATAGCATAGAAAGTTTGACTATAATTTATTTTCTGTATGTTTAGTTGAATAGTAATCGACAAGCAGATCTTAAATAAAGTATTTCTTATGTGATTATTCTCCTAAAAAGTTATTATTCATGATGTGTGCAGTAGTCGCGACCAATACTTCTACTATTATTCTATTATATATTTGTAATAATTCCGTTTTTCTAGCAGATGATAATGTAGCTTATTAACAACCAAATTTTATATTTTACCGAAATCATTATTTTTCCACCTTCTACAGAAAAATTATTTAAAAACGTGCTTTGTATACGCAGAAATAATTATTCTGTTTTTGGAACGCATCTTGTTTCAGATCAATTCTTATGAAAAAGAAAACTTTGAACTTTGTCTAATAAGTACATGGTACATTTTAGACTAATACTTTGAAAAGTAAAAAAAATGTATCATACTTTTTGATTTTCCATCCCGAAATCTATAAATCGACACGAAAAAAAAAAAAAAAAAAAATTTGTCCTCTTATTCTTTGTGCTTCTTACCGTTCGATCGCTACAGTTCCCAGACAAACTATCCGCAACTACAGTAATGAGCTTCGTTACAGGGATAAGTTCGGTTACGAGATTCCCGACCGATTGGTATGTACACAAGAATCAAACTGGGAGTAAGATTTGCCGAGCGATTGCGTGCCGCGGTGGTTGTTGTGTTGCTTATCTGTTTGAACGATCGCGCGAGCGTGTAATTGCCAATACAATTACCGTGTCGAATGCCAGTGTACCACCGGCCCGCGAAAACTTAGTCCTGCCTCAAATAATCTGAAACGATGAATTTGCATGTATTCGGACTTGATGAAAAATGTTTTCCCACAGAAAGCGAAGCCAGCAGACGAAGGATGCGGAGCCCGAGGCGCCTGCACTCCCGAGCCGACCAGGTGCAACCGGAATGGAAGTGCTGCCGCTTATCCAGGGCTTACATCATCAGCGGCTGGAGGGCCCTTTAGTACGGAAAGAGGCGACAGCAGCGATCGTCCAACAACAGCAAGATGACCGTGTCCTACCAGTACGAGGTCGCGAGCTCGACCAGCGGTGGCTTCACCCGGCTCCTCTTCATGTGGCGGGGCTCCCTCTACAAGCTCATATACAGGGAGCTCGCGCTGTTCCTCGTCCTCTTCGGCATCATATCGGCAATCTACCGCCACGTCCTCAGTCCCGCCCAGAAGAGGTCCTTCGAGCAGGTCGTCGTTTACTGCGATACCTTCATCAACCTCATACCGCTCAGCTTCGTGCTCGGGTTTTACGTCGCTTACGTTGCTGGAAGGTGGTGGCAGCAGTACATGGCCATACCCTGGCCCGACAAGTATTTTCATTTATCAATTATCGTTATTCATTGATTTTCATTTAAATTGATGTTAATTTCTTTGTTTTTGGGTTGTTGTTGTTGTTGCTGCTGCTGCTCCAACTACAAGAGTGATGCACTCGGTTGCTCTGTACGTCACCGGGAACGACGAGTACGGGAGAATGATACGGCGTGCCCTTATGCGATACCTCAACCTCTCGCTCATACTCGTCTTACGTTCCATCAGCTCTGCCGTCAAAAGGCGATTTCCTACTTTGGATCACGTTGTCGATGCCGGTCAGAATCATTTACTTTTATTTGCATACATTTCTGGTTGCTTCAATAGTCACTAAAAAATTTTCCCAGTAAATGCTGCATCGTTGACATATTTTATTTTATACAGGTTTCATGACGGCACTCGAACTGGAGTTGTATATATCGGTGCCGAGTCTTGAGTTCAACACCTATTGGATTCCTTGCACGTGGTTTATCAATTTGCTCAAAGAGGCGAGAGCCAATCATCGGTTGACTGACCCTCAGGGCTTAAAGATCATAATGGAGGTAAGCACTCGTATCTATGCACATAATAAGCATCATCATTTATTTTTAAGCTGAATCAATGATGTCACAAATAATAGGCCTCATCACGTGACCCATTAATACCTTCGAGATCGAACAACTCAAATCTAATTTACTTGTGGACTGCAGGAAATAAAAATTTTATGTGCATCCGCCATCCATGCAAATGCCCGTCCAAAGTACTCAGATTTAGTCACAGAAATATTTGACAAAATTTTTATAAAAAAATTAATGTACAAAGGTGCATTTTGACGGGACGCTAAAAGCATCTTCTAGCTCTTGCGTCCATAACGACACTACAGCTTCCAGCATCAAAAAGTATAACTTTAACATTGCCGGACTTCCATCGTCCAGACGCAGCTTCTAGCATAGCGTCCAGTCAGTAAAGAGAATATGTTATTTATATGCAGTAAATTTTAATTTTTAAGCAAGTTTGGGGCAAGGTAATTTTAGGGGTATGGATTTTTTTTAAAGCTTTCAAAATTCATGATGTAGTGACGTCATGGTCGCAGGCAACTATAAAGAAGCTTATACATGCTTTTAGCGTCCCGTCAAAATGCACCTCAGTGGACTATATATATAATCGTGTGAGTGCTCTCTAGCTGAAGGATTTTTTTTTTTGCAAGGGTGTGCGGAAAATAGTCGTTTTCCGCACTGTTTTTAGTGTGGAAAATAGATTTTTCGTACTTCGGGCGTTTTTGAGAGGCTGGTGTGCCCTCGGTAGGAAAAACAGTGTCCGCCACTCAAGTGCGATCCATCCAGGGCTACCTTACGGTCCCTCGG
>JAPYYV010010170.1:0-11484 GCA_030522625.1 Copidosoma aretas
TCATGTTATAGCACGGGGAACTCACCCCACCACTACCGTGCTATAGCGGGTGAGCTCATACCAGCGTGAGCTCGTAGCAGCATGAGCTCGTAGCAGCATAGCTTATCTACTGACGTAGAGATTTACTGTGTTTGCTTCGTGTGAATTGTAATGTTTATGTACACGCGAATGCCTGCTTGCTCATTACTTCCGTCCGTACATGTTTGGTTAGTGACATGAGCTCTAGAGTGCCGAGAAGCTGCGAGCGCCCACCTCAGTTCGATTCTGCCCCTTTAGCTGGCTGGTCAAGCTGCTCGTCACTCAAGGATCCTCTATGTCTGCTAAGTCTGGTTTACTGCCAGCGTACAGTACATGAATTTTCATGCCGTATCCAATTTCCATTTCCGACCGCTAGGGCATGAAAAATCGTATACGCACCATGGACAGGAGTAAAGAGTGCTCAGATCACATGTTTGCGACCCTCGGCTACGCCTCGGATGGCAATATATATGCGATCTGGGATATTCTTCACTTTTCCACCCTAGGTTTGTAATGTACTATTAAACATTGATCGTTAATTCACAAGTATCCATATTTTAAGTTCTAATCAAAATTTAAGTTAAAGCCATGTATGGTTTAGTTATTATACCTTCGTTAAATAGCTTCGTCAGTTACATAACTTGCCTCATTGAGTTTGTGTTTAATAAATACTACATTGATAGTTTCATTAATCAGTGTGTATTAATAGTTATTGCGACACAGTAGCCCGTCACAACAAACCTCTACCACCTGAATTGGTGAGGCTTTACGAACAGGGTACAACGTCGCTATACATCTCCTAGAAGAAATATACTATGTTTTCTCCCTCCACTTACAATAGAGGATTGGTAATCAAATCAATTGGAGAGAGAGAGAGTGGAAAAGATTTGTAGAATGAGAGAAAGCACACATTACCAGCTGCAGCTAAAATTTGTGGAGCATGCAGAAAAGCTTGTATTGCAGATGCAATACACTCCAATGATTCTTTAAGTCATGCGAGTCTTGATATTAGCGAAGAAAAATAAGAAGTAAAGAGAGTCCGTACATCGGGAGAACCTCAATTACAGCAGATGTTGGAAGAAATTAAAAAAAAAATCATCCTCCTTATCTTTAAATTATCCTCTATTAGTTGGTATTGTGACAATAGTATCCGACTGTTGGACATAGTTTTAGATTTTGGTACCTCTTACAGAATTGTGAAAAAATGACAAGATTTGATGAATGCACATGGCGTTTGAGCTATTCTTGAGTCGAAAAAGAGTAGATCATTACCAAAAAATACGAAAAGAAAACTTATAGAAACTTATGAGTCTGATGTTAATAGTCAGGCGATGTCCAATAAAAAAAAATTTGTTAGAATCAAACAAGATGATGAAATGGTATTCGTTCCTAAAAGATTACAGCTGTGTGATATTAAAGTTTTGTATGGACAATTTAAAGTCTAATATCCTCAATTATCAATAAGTTTTAACAAATTTGCAGAAATACGGCCTAATTGGTATGTTTTGGCAGGAACAAGAGGTACTCATAGTGAGTGTGTATGCGTATTACACCAAAATTTTAAGGCTATTTTTAAAGCTTCCAATTTTACATCACTTATAAAAGAATTGCATGAGCCTTTGAATGGCTACAGTGACTATTTTTCGTTTGTTTTGTGTAGGAATCCAACACATAACTGTTATTTAGTCTTAAAAAATCGTGTTCAACGATAGATGATTATGTTTTGGAATTGTCTTCTAGCTTGTAAAAACTAATACCACATCATTTTATCGCAAAATATCAATCACAATATATTAAAGATTGGAAACGCAATTTGCGAGAAAAAAAAGGACTTTTGGAGATGGATTTTTCCGTAAATTATGCCTATGTTGTTCAGAACGCTGCACAAAAATTTCACTATAATAATAACAATACCCAGTGTACTGTACAAGTAGCATTGCTTTATTACAAACAGGGGCAAGAAATAAGTCATCACAGTTTTATATTTCTTTCTAAATGTACAGCTCATGATACGTGTGCAGTTTATATTTTATAACAATCATACCTGAAATAAAAAAACAATTTCAAAAAATAAACACGATGATATATGTTACAGATGGAGCAAAATAACACTATAAAAATAAATATCAAATAATGAAATTTGTAAAACATGAGTTGGACTTTCAGATAAAGGTGGAGAGGCACTTTAACGCCACTGCACATGGAAAAGGGTCTTGTGACAAAGTAGGAGCTTCATTAAAAAGGAAACAAATAGAGCTAGCTTGCAAGCTAAAGCCAACGAAGCAATCTTAAATTGTAATGATCTTTTTCACTGGGCAAGAAAGAAATTTAAAACAATACAATTATTCCACTACACTAAACAGGATCATTGAAGGAAGAACGAGGAAACTTAAAAAAAACATTCACAGCGACACCATCGCACAGTAGGACAAAATCGATTTTTTTATTGTATAAATACCAATTTTCTAACAAGATTTTTTTTTATTTTTTCACAGTTTTATGTTTATCAGACTTTCTGAGTGCGCCAATTTTTTAGGTTATGTGATATCGAAATCGGAGCAGTGGAACATTGTAGTACATGTTCTTCCGAGTATCAACATTATTTTTTTCTATTTTTTTTGTCTGAAACTCGCGAGGGGCCAGATTTTTGACCAAAAAAAGTCGATTTTGTCCCACTGTGCACCGGTTCCAAAAATTTTAGAAGGACACGAATTTCTGCTTCCCTCAGATGGAAATCTTATAGTGTCTAGATATTCTAATGTGACAGATTTATTAACACACAACATTATGCATAAAAAGATGGTACTAAATCTAATTAAGACTCAATAAGACGTTATGTCGAAAATAAGAATTATATTGAAGCAAAAAAAGTAATGAGTTAATGATAAAAAAGACTGTATACATAATTTGAAATAAACGATCAATTTTTATGCTACATGTCGATAGATTATTTTTTCAAGTTCTTCTACAATTAGGATTACTGTTAACCACGAAAAAAAATTTTGTTAACCATCGTTTTAAAGTTAGGGACGAAAAGCAACATAACCCATAAAAAATAAGTGATGAAATAAGTATATTATCATTTGGTGCTGAAAAGTGCTAGGCTTCGAAATTCTTCCTAAATTATTTCACGTTCAAAACGAGTGAGAACGAAGAATAACTGGTTCATTTTGAAGCTTTTGAGGTTGGGAAATACCAGTTATGTTCACCATCAAAAATAAGTATGAATTCATGTTTTTGTACAAAAAATATATAGAAATTTTTTTTCTAGAATTATTTGACGTGCAAAACATTAAAAAACTACGCCAATCTGCTTTATTTTAAATTTTTATAGCTTAGGAAAGATCAATTAGGTGTGATAGCAAAAAAAAGTATGCATTCATGTTAAGGTATAAAAAATACACATGATACATTTTTTTCGAGTTTTTTGACGTACAAAACGATCAAAAACTACGCAAAACATCTCTATTTTGGAATATTTTAAGGTTAGGAATGATCAGTGATGTGCTTGGTCAAAAGTAGGTATGAATTCGTAATCAGCGAGAGAAAATACATAAGACTAAGCTTTAATTAGAATTTTTGGTGGTCTAAAATTATTTTAAATTATGTAAAGTAGCTGCTTTAGGGTGATTTTAACTACTTGTGGCTGCTATATTAATATGCCATTTCGAATTTCGGAAAAAAGCCAGATCTGTTTGACAAAGAACGTCCCATATATATATATATATATATATATATATATATATATATATATACATTGTAAGAAGATGGTTCCGAATAAGCAATTCATAAAGAACTTCTTGGAAAAATAGGATTTATGTTTACAATTAGTTGATAAATCTCAAGTTACTCTTCATCTCCATAAATTACAGAGCAGTATTCACACTTCAGAAGATTTAAAAAATAATCTGTATGAAATTTAAAATAGAAATCATGAGGAGAGAAATAAAAACAAGTATGTGTGTTGTTGGGGTACTAATATAAGTAATACCCTTTAGAACGTGAAAAAAGAACAATATCATTCCCGTCAAAATTTTTTTTTAACCGAAAAGTTCACAAATATATATATGAAGACCAAGATAAATGAAAGAACATTGCCAAGACGCTATGTCAATCATGAGAAAGTATATGAAACCAGATTTATTTGTTAGAGTTGCGTGTAATCCAAAATGTAAAAAATTGGAACATGTTTTAAAAAAACTTCAAAGAGATACAATGCACAATAATATCCCGAACATAACTGTATGATTAATTAAAAAAAAATTACAGTCAATGTTAAATGATTTTATTAAAAACATATTTTTAGTAAGGTTATTGCATATGTCTATAGCATTGAATTCAAAAACGAAGATTACCTCATGCACATATTCTCATTACATGCCATGCAAACAATAAATGAATAACACCCGAACAATTGGATAAATATATTTATGCTAGTATTCCAACTGATGAAAATATGCTTCAAAAAATGGTTACAAAACACGTTTTTCATGGACCACATAAAAGCCATACTCTCTGTTATAATGAAAACAATTGGCCTCAAGCGCAATTTTGAAACAGCGCCGGCTACACGAGCAACTTGGGAACGATTGATCATGACTAGAAGAGGACGGTACTATGAATTAGTTTTCTTGCACTTGCAGAAAAGTGACTTTGAGGTTTGGCCATCTGGTGAATAAAGTCAAAAGCACATGCATAATAGTATTGTCCTCTTCTAATCATCACCAATCTTTCGCAAATCCCTCGACTGGGGGCGCTGTTTCGGAATTGCGCTCGAGACCAATACAAGTTGAAAAAAAGTTCTCTAAAACATTTTACATTAGCTATAAATTGAAAGAGAATGGCCATTCTTAAGACGAAAGAAAAGATAATTCTTAATAGAATCACATCTATAATTTAAAAAACAGTCGGGAAAAATTTTCAGTTAACGATTTAATGGTAGCCTCTTACAATAAATACTTGTTGATGAAATTTAACTCATCTCAATGTTGAATGTTGCACATCAATACAAAGTATAAAATATATTTTCGACATTTATAAAGGAGGTCATAGAGCTTTTTGTAAAATAAATAACGAAAATCAAATTAAAAGAGAAAATGGTACTGATTAAGAAACACTTGATAAAATATCATAATTTATTGATGGCCGTTATTAAAGCTCGATGGAAGCAACATGGAGGCTTGAAGAATTTACTCTGTGGCAGAAATCATCCAGTACTTTCGTCCAAACAACAATTTTTGGAGAAACCAAAATTGAAGAATTACTTGAAAATTAAAAAACCCCTTCAACAGTATGGTTTGAATTATAAATAAATTTATGAAAGTGAAAAATTAATTAAATATGTAAGCATTACTGAATAGTATACATTTTATAATACAACAAAACAATGGATGAAAAATTAACTTTTGAGAAAAAATATTAAAATTGGTAGATTAAAGTGGCTCATCACCCCTATATAGCACACATTAAAAAAATTATATTATAAATGTTTATTAAAAGTTGTGAGAAGTTTCACTTAACTTGACAATAACATAGCTAGTGCTAAATATCATGCGACTTTTTTCATAAAATTTTGTTGCTAAATTTTTAGATACCGAAGCTTTAAAAAAATCAATAAACTACTTTAATTTTTTTCAATTTACATCTGATCTTTATTTTTTGGGCTCATTCGCTGACTTAAACGAATCCATTGGGGGACATCGCGGAAAAAATTGCAAAACCTTGGATAGGTTTCCAAGAAAGTTCAGTTGTTTGTATAGAAATACGAAAAATAAGTGAACAATTAAATTTTCTGGATAACCTATCCAAGTTTTTGCAACTTTTTTCCGTGATGACTCCCAATTGATTCGTTCAAGGAAGAGAACGAGCCAAAAAAATTGAAGACCTTTTCAACTTTGCAAATTATTTGCATGGTTTGCAATATCTGAAAATTTTTTAGTCGAAATTATTTGCAGCGAATACAAGAAATTTTTTATAGAAGATTGTAAAGATGACAAAAATAAAGCTCTTTTACATTTAAACAAAATTTTTGAGTCTGGAAACATGTCTTGTAAATATTTTAGTTCACCAGAATCAACAAAATCGATAAAAAAATTTCGATGGTAGCAACCATGAAAGTATATTTTGTAAACATACATCTCATAAAATGTTTTCACAACTACGCCATGATCAGAATCTTATTTTTCAAAAAATAACAGACTTTGAAAAAACAATTTTTTCTATCAGTCTGAAAAATAGATTTAGAAAAACTTTTTTTACATAAAACATTAATTTACTACTTCATACCGATTAAAAATACATTTTAACAATGGTTTGGACAGGTATTCCTTCTATTTTACTTTTGAAGTAAATGACCACTTACATAACTTTTACACTTCTTTCAAACTCAAGCACTATATAAAGTGCGTTCCTATAGTTTAAGTCGATTAGACAAAAATTACGTAAAGTAGAAGTAATTATTTAGAATGAAGCTTCTATGATACCAAAAAAGCATTAGAAATAGTTGATAGAACTTTGAGAGATTTATCTGATGGTAAGGAACCTTTCGGAAATAAAATATTAATTTCAGGTGCAGACTTTCATAAAATTCTTCTAGTAGTGAGAAACAGAAATGAAGTTTTTCTATTATTCGAGAAACTATAAAATATTCTAACTGTTGGCTTTCTTTTACATTAAAAAAAAAATTAATTTACTTTCGATTGAAACTAAATTCTCTTTGTTGTTACTGGTTATAGGAGAAGGCAAAAAAAAACTTTCACATTCGTAGCACACGGAAAACTAATATTCTAAATATGAAATAACAATCTAAATATAAGATATTTGGGTCGTTTTTATTACGTCTTATAGTTGAATTGTTTAGTCATTCTTTTAAAGTGCATGTACTCCTGCTTAGCGCGCCATCAATTTCTATGAACTCTAGCTTTGTCAATTCAAAAGTAAATTATCTTTGAAATGTACATTATGTAACGAACTTCTTCATAGAATCGTACCTGTGAATTTTTAAATATAATTTTATTTGTAGCTTGCACGATAAAACTCCAACAGGAAATTCTACTTAAGATTTTCACGTGGGATTGAACGTAAAATGCACATGGAATTCAAATCAAAATATCACGTCATCCACGTAAGTCTTATATGTATAAAAAAAATTCCATGTCGAAATTAGCATCAGAATATTTTTAAACTACGGAATCATGTAATTCGCCTTCCTACTCTCTGCGCGCACCACAATCTCATACATAAGCAATAATATAAAATCTATACGCTTCCATTAGATCTATCAATTAGGACTCTGCCACGTAACTTTTAATTGAAAACTACATCAGTTAAGTGAGCAATTATACATTTAAGGATTAATATTTAATTTGAGAGATGTAATATTTGTACATTTTATCATTGTCATCGTTCTAGAAAATAAAATATTGTTTAATAGATGATTCATAATTACTCATTAAAAAAAAAAAAATTACTTGGGTATTTTCTGTCAAGAAGCCCCCCCCCCCTGTCCATCTCAAAAATCGACTTAAAGACTTGGAACAAAATGAAAAATGTAGCTAAAGACTTACACTTTCAAATCCTTTGTGGACTTCTCTGAGATCCAATATGGTGGCTTCAAGATGGCGGCCGTAAAGAAGTAGGTCGAAAAAATTTTTAGGAATCAGTTGACCAAAAATGTCGAAGAAGTTAATTTTATCTGTTTTTAACGCTCTACTACTGTTTTTGAGGGCGCTGAACGCGAAATTCGTGGTTTTTTTTTTAATTTAAAATGGCTGATCCAATATGGCAGACATAAATAAAAAAGTTTGCAGTTTCAAATTAGATGGATTAAATCATATTCTGAATTTAATTCTAAGATAAATTTATTTTTAAGGTTTTTTAGTTGGAGTGCATAGTTTTTGAGAATAAATAACCAAGTTTTAAAAATGACAAAAATTACTAGATACACCCATATTTCTTTAATTTTTCTCAAGTTTAAGCCAATATTCGATTTTTATGTAATATTGTTAGTTTTTAAAAGTTGCTAAATAAAAATTTATAGTAGGATATGGAAAATTGAGAATGTTGGATCCAATATGGCGGGCATAAATTACAAAATTTGCAAATTTCAAAATGATAAAATAACATACTTTGCATACAATTTTAAAATGAATTCGTTCGTGATATTTCTTCGCTTAAGGAGGCTCGCTCGACTCGCACCGTATCTAGCGGGCCCCCTTGCGGGTGCATGATTTTGAACATGTTTTAATACATTCTCACTTCCTTTATTTGATTCGAATGTAATTGCAACCCACAAATGTAAATAATGACTTGTTTGGAAATTTTTAGTTGTAATCTGAAAAGAATTCTGGTGTTTTTCAGAAGATACTCCGGTCACCCCATATTTTTATAATTTAAAAAAATCCTCGTAAAATTTCACGTTTGCTTGCACATTTTCAACCTAAGTCAATACATTTTGAGAAAGTACGAGTTTGTTTTCTATTTTTCCTTATAAGAACAGGTGTTACATATAATTCTCGAAGATAATATGTTTCTTGATGAGTCCGGTGACCTTAATTCTGTTAAATACAAAAGCTGCTTATTATAATTCAAAGAATCTCCTAAAATTTTTTTAGTCCCATTGATGGATTTTTTATAACTGATCGAGCTTCGTTAAGCAAACGTTGAAAAAAAATTCCTAGGTTTCAGAATTTATAATATTTACTAGATTCACCGATCATTCCATTTTTTTAAATCAGAGGGAAAACTTGATATCGTACGTTTTTATATTAGTGTCCTAGTAGCCACTTAGTCAAAATTTTTAATGTAATAAAAAAAATTTTAAAAGAGATATTGTTTTGGTTATTATGTATTTATTTTTGTAGGTATCTCCCACAAAGCACCGTGCATTTCGGAAACGTTTCAGAGACACATATTCTAAATTTAGAAACGTTTCTTTAAGGTAGTCGGAAACTTTTCCAAAACGATTCAGAAACCTGGAAATGTCCGCAAAACGAGCTTAATACGATTCGTCTCTGAAACGTTCCTGAAACGTTTCTGAAACTTATCTTTTATTTAGTATACATTAATTGAATGAAAATTGTTTTAAAATTTTTATTAATATCTAAATTCACAAAAATATCCACAATAGTAGTTTTAAGTAAATTACTTTTAATTAAAACTGTCAGGCGAGCATCTTACCTACTGGGCCAAGTAGACCAGGTGGACATGACCAATCCTCGTGATAATTTTTTTAAAGTATGCCACTTTGTGTACTCGAATAATGAGTTGTCAAATGAAAAAAAAATCTATTGTTTTCCATTTGCAACCAGTTACAACCATGGGCTGCCATTTAAACTCCACGTGCATTTCGACAGACTCCTACGTGTCGGTAACTACCAAATTTAATGATATTTTGGGTCCATATAACGTAAAATTTAGATGAATAATTATTGAAACAAAAAATTTAAATAGACTGGTAATAATTCTACACTACAGTTATAAGCATGGAAAATATAAACGCATGATACGTGTACTTTATATGGACATAATTATTAAGCCGGTATCTTATCCACTCTGGCCTAGTAGATAAGATGCTCGCCTGGCAATTTTGATAGCTCGGGTTCGTGTCTCATATGCAAATTTTTTTTTTCAATTATTACCCTGAAAATTTTGACTGAGTGGCTACTAGGACACTAATATATAATTTACAATATCAAGTTTCCTATCTTATTTTAAAAAATGGAACTTTTAAGTGAATCTAGTTAATTGTATAAATTATGAAACCTAGGATTTTTTTTTCAACGTGTAATTAAGCGAAAAAATATTACAAATTATTTCATTTAAAATTGTATGCAAAATGTATTTTTTCATCATAGTGAAATTTTAAATTTTTTATTTATGCCTGCCATATTGGATCCGCCATTTTGAATTTTCTTTATCCGACTACAAATTTTAATTCAGCAACTGTTAAAACCTTATAAAATTACATCAAATATCGTATATCGCCTCATACTTGAGAAAAATAAACGAAATATGGGTGAGTCTAGTAATTTTGATCATTTTTAAAACTTTGTAAATTTTTTTTCAAAAACTGTGCACTTCAACTAAAAAACCTCAAAAACACATTTATTTTAGAATTGAATGCAGAATACAATAGGATTGTTTGAATTTCAACTTTCAAATTTTTTTATTTGGATTTTTAATCCGGTCTATTGGATCCGACATTTTGATTAAAAAAAAAATATATATAAAAGACGTTTTTAAAACGACCTCAAAAACAGTATCATAGCGTTCAAAAAGATAAAATGAGCTTTTAAAAAAAAATTTGTCATCTAATTCCCAAAGATTTTTTTCGGCCTACTGCTTTACGGCTGCCATATTTAAGCCACCATGTTAGATCTCAGAAGAAGCCGCACAGTATGTAAAAGTTAAAGTCTTTAACTACATTATCCATTTTGTATCAAGTTGATAAGTCAATTTTTGAGATAGAAGAGGGGGAGCGGGGTGGTTCTGCTTGGCAGAAAATGCCCTTTATAAGTTTTACGCCATACAAGATTATTAAATTGTATGAAAGTGTTTTTCTTAGATTATCAAAAAAAAAAAAAAAATACAGAAATTATTGCTAGAAGTAATAAATCACAGAAGAAGTTATTTAAGTGTAAATTTTTTTTTAGGTCACAATTTCAGTCATTATTTGACCGCTCTAATGAAATATTTGTAACTTCCAGTAACCGATATTTAGATGGTTCTGAAGAGGCAACCATAGAGCGGCGAAATATCGACTAACTCTGTGTCCAATAAACAAATTTTACACTCCAATAATTTCATCGCTGATTCATTATTTCAATTGATAGTAGTAGGAGTAAGAATAAGAAGAGGCGTGGTAATGGAAATCATTATTAATTTATAAAAAAAATTTTATGGCAGGATAAAATAACTGTGTATAATTCTATTGTACTGTATTGTATTGTATTGTATTGATGTGTTCCATGTACATAATTTATAAATTCTTTTTACATCATAGTTCCGTGCACGACAATCCCGTGCGTTTACATTGCCAAAAAAACCTTAACCCTTACACATCATGTTCTATAGTATCTCTCAAGTTTTCTATGGGTAATTATTTTACAAACCGAACGGATTTTGCTCCAAATTAATCGTCACCTCTCCGATTCGACTGAAAATTTTTTCCAGTTTCTATATTGAAAAATAAGAGATACGTGTCCGAGGAATTTTTTTTTTTTATCGCCTATTTTCGATTTTATAAGTTATAACAAATTTCATAATAGTGGTTGGAGACATATTTTAAACAATGTATAGCTCCGAATCCTTGAGAGCTACAAAATTTTCACCAATGGCACTTTTGTAGCTAAAGAGTTTAACTTTAATAAAAAAAAAGAAAAAAAACTATCAACAAATTAATAATGTTATTAACAATTGAATTCTTTTAATCGATTTTTAACAATTGCCCCCAAAATAAATCGAGTT
>JAPYYV010010171.1:0-12428 GCA_030522625.1 Copidosoma aretas
ATTTTACATACTAACATGATCGTATTTTTCATTATTTTGTCATTCAATAATTGAAATAGACATTGATAAAGTCATTTACATATATTATATATTTTTTATATATAGCGTAAATTATAAATTTTTTTAGATATTTTAATCTTAATTGATATAAAATAGAAAATGATGTGTAACTATAAGGGAAAAGCAAGATATTTATAAACTTTGTAAACATAAACTTCTTGGCTGATCTGTCCGATTGTTGTAATAATGTATGATTATATTATGTACGTTATCCCAAAAAATAATAGACTACTGCTTAAATTCTAAATTACTAAATAAATTATTAATTAATAAACAGTTTGAGCGGGCAATTCTATTCGGTTGTTGAGTCTAAGGTGCTTGGTTTTTACTTTAGTTGGATTCCGCGTTTTGCTGAATTTTACGGGTCTTTCAATATGTGTTTAATCAGCGTTATAACAGACGTTAACGTGTCTTATTTCCTGCCTCAGAAGAGCCAACTTAGTTATTCTTGACGTAGTAGAAGAACATAGTACGAAGAAAATTTGTTTCTTTTTCTCAAATATAGATATCAGCTGTCATAAAATGTGATTATTTTTATATGTTGTTAGAAGCATTTGCTATTCAGCCAACCTTGTCTATTTACATTATAATTGAAAGTATAATACACCTTCACAGTAAGTATATTACACATAATTATATTGCTAATGATATTTTGTATCAAAAAGACATTGTATGCGATTAGGAGATCTTAGCTTATAACTGTTGAGATAAAATTTTCTAGATTTCAGCACTATTTTGGTTTGCAAACGCCAATTTTTTTTTTGCACCATCTGCATGTATCGGGAGGTCTGCCCTATTCCTGTAAGAATTGTTATCGTAGCATGTTATTTATTTTAAAATCGAATAAAATATTCTGTTTATACTCCTAATTAGTGAATACATGATATATCAATAAACATTATGAGCGTGCAAGTGTATTTGGTTATTTGGTTGTAGGTACTTAAGTTGTATCATACTTTTATTTCCAATATTTTTATTTCTAATAACCGCGCGCGCATGTGTGTGTGTATGTACATATAAATATATACGTCTATATGTATAATCATTTATATTTATATGGTACAACATGTACAAATATTTTTCGTTTGTAAATCTTGTAATGTAATAATAGTGGAGAGAAAAAATTATCTTCGTCACAAAAAAGAATGTAGGAATATAAAAAAATCATACAAATGTACTAAATGTGAAAAATTTTAGAAACGAAGCTATCACTTCTCAAGGCACATGAAATCTCATGAAAATAACTTAGAAAAGAAGATATGCCAAATTTGTGAGAAAGGTTACTGTAGAGCAGAAAATTTGAAACGACATTTAAAAAAATGTAATGAGAATAAAAAACGATAATAAATTTAAACATAATATATTTTGTGTTATTTTATACGATTTTATATTTCAGTATTCTTCTATATCCTTAAATCAGTAACTAAGTAATTTAATCGGTAAATGGGCAAATAAGAATGGGGGGAGGTGGGGGAAGTCGGGTGGGGAGCTGAAAGGGAGCGGGGGGAGGTGACCCAAGTAAAAGTTGGGTAAAAATCACGGAATAACGAGCAAATAACTACGTGATTTGGGGGGGGGGGGGGGGGAAGCTGGGTAGAGGGGGGGGCGGGGGAGCCAGTGCTCACCCCAGAACCTTACAACCATATGATATAAGAAGATATATATATATATATGTATGCTTATACATATACATATATATCTTTCATTTTACTAAAATAAATCCGCTTACTTTTGAGTGACAGAATTTGCTTCCTCCGCCTAATGTATATAATTCTATTCGCGATGTGTTATCCGCCTAAACAATTGTGGTAAAGATCTTTATTGTTTATCTTGACAAGATTAAGAACATCCGGTACACTATATTTTGTATTATTTCCAAACGAATTTTTATGTGATTATTTTGATCACTGTACAAAAAAATAAGCAACATCTAAACAGACTATTAACATTATTCATTTCTTGTAATTTAAGATTTATAAAGAATTTTTTATTTATGAATTCATCTAACTCATTATTTTTAACGATAGATTTTTTTTTGTAATTTTTTTTTGTCTATGAAATTAAATACGATAATTTTGTTTTTCTTATTGAATTTGATAATTATTCTTGCTTTTCAATTTTTTTTTTTCTTAAAATTGTGTAATTGTTCTTTTGGTATATCATCATTTCGAAAAAATTGTTTGTATGTTCGTTCTGTTGAGTCCGTTTCAATTTCTGACATCTTTATTTTTTTAGTCATATAATTATGTCAAAATAACCAAAATCTATCTATCAGTCAATAATACAATCAAATTTGTATCACTTAGTTTATTACCGGACGTATAAGTAGAATTTCGTAAAACAAATTTTACATAAATGTCATAAATATCGAGAAAAATTTCAATTCCAATATTAGTACTCTCAAAAACATTATTACTCACATGGTTATAATAATCAAAAGTATAACCTAAGCATTCATGTTAATGATGTTCCAAAACGAAACCTTCAATAATTCCATTCGTGGAAAACATTTCGAACGACTTTTACCTGAATTTTCTTGTTACTATTTTGATGACTATATTAAAAAATGAGAAACATCTAAACAAACAATTTACGTCTACTATTATATGGGAAGATTCGCCTCAACTGCCCCAGCGCAACCGCAAGTGGCCTGCTCAAGTGGTGAACAGGACATTTTAAACACGTTTCGGCTTCCAAACATAAACAAACAAAAAATAACAATATGTATTCTGAAGCGTCTTGACCTTAGCTTTCGAATAGCATTAATTATTTTTACGATTTTTTCTTACATAACCTTAAAAAATGCAGATTAAAATAGAAAATATGTCTTTAGCATGATTTTCAAATTTTTTTTTATTTTTTTTTTACTACGTTGATCGAAAGATCAGGTCTTTTTACTTCAATAAAAATTGTAAAAAAGAAAGTTTTTCTTTTTTAACAAATAATAAAATACGAAGCAAAGCGATATTCGTACGCCGCACAATGGGCTATTTCAGGTATTTAGTGTCAGAAACCTAATATATTACAAAGGAAAAGGGGTAATCAAAAAATTTTCTTAAGAGCTTAAAGCTCAGATGATGTAGAATACAGAAAAAACATTAAAAATCTTATCCCGTTAAATCCTAACCTTAGTTTATTAAAGAAACTTCAAAAACGGAAAATAATTTTGCCAAACGATCATTAATATAACTCACAACCTCCATAACTCACGTTTCTTGAAAATAGATTACTAATCTCACTAAGTATTGATATAATACTATCTAACATAACCTCAAAGTGAGAAATTTCTGGTTTTAAGTGTCAGCAACCTAATATCTTACGAAGGAAAAGATGAAAAAATATTTTGGAGCTTAAAGCTCAGATGATGTAGAATACAAGAAAAATATTAAAAATCTCAGACCGTTAAATCCTAACCTTAAATTATTAAAGAAATTTCCAAAACGGAAAATAATTTTGCCAGACAATCATTAATCTGACTTACTAACCTCCATAAATTACGTTTTTTGCACTTGGATTACTAATCTGACTAAGTATTTGATATAATACTATCTAACATAACCACAAAGTGAGAAATTTCGGGTTTTAAGTGTCAGAAACCCAGTATCTAACGTAGGAAAAGAGAAAATCAAAAAATTTTTTTTGGAGCTTAAAGCTCATGATGTAGGATACAGAAAAAATATTAAGAATCTTGGACCGTTAAATCCTAACCTCAGTTTAATAAAGAAACTTAAAAACGGAAAATAATTTTGCTAAACAATCATAAATATGTTTAACTAACATCTATAACTCACGTTTCTTGAACATATATTACTAATCTTACTAAGTATTTGATAAAATACTATGTAACATAACTTCAAAGTGAGAAATTTCGGGTTTTAAGTGTCAGAAACCTAATATCTTACGAAGGAAAAGAGGTAATCGAAAATTTTTTTGGAGCTTTAAGCTCAGATGATGTAGGATACAGGAAAAATAATAAAAACTTTAGACCATTTTAATTTTTTTAAAAAAATTCTATATACAGAAGAATTCTGCCAAAAAATCATGAGTATGACTTATTAACCTATACACCTTTCGTTTCTTAAATATAGATCATAATCACTAATTATTTGATATAATACAATCTATCATAAGTGACAAATACAAAATTTTTTATTTTAAGAGTTAAAAAAATAACATCTTGAGGAAAATGAAGGAAAAATTGTTAGTTTTTATTGAAGAATATGCCAAGGATGATAAGAAGCAAGAAAAAATTAGAAGATAATCTTAATCATGAGATCCCAACCGCCAAAATAATCAGTTCACCAGAAAGCCCATTTATTACACAGCAAAAAATCAGAAGAATTTCTTTATTACCTTTATTTCCGTCCTTTTTAATCCTGTTACTCTTGTCGCGAAGTATTTAAATAATTATGCACTTATCTAGCTTTCAAATGTCCTCAAACCGCACTATGCAATTTTTTTAACTTTAAGCCTTATGTACACAGAACTATATCGAAATAACTACTTGCACTTAAGTTTCTGTCGTTATAATCAGTCAGGCAAATGCCTTTCTCCATTAAGTTTTAATTAACCCTCAACAAATTTTTTCCGAAACAATCTGTGCACATTTATATGATTTAAATATTACTAATACGCTGCTATTTTATTAAAATTTTTAACCCTATTGATATGAAGGTATATATCAGAAACGCGGTAAATTGAGGTTATGTCATGATATTAACTAAAATCAATCTATTTGTGCATTCCGATATTTATTTTTCCTTAACCAAATCTGTAATAATTGTTATTCTTACCCTATGTTGCTTTTCCCTCGAGATATATCATTTTTCTCGTAATTGACGGTTGTCATGATAAAAATTCTTTACCATAATTTATTCAAGATCTATTGGAAATATAGTAAATCTAGGTAATGTCGTAATGTCAACGAAAACCTTTCTATTTGTGCATCTTAACATTTTTTTTTCTTTAGAATAACCGTAAAATTTTTATGTTTTGTCGATCAAGCTTTCTTTTCGAGATATATCTTTTTTTTATTATTGAAGGTTATGTGACCATAAAATATTTTTTTAAATAATTTTTACACTTTACAATTAATACTCGAAACAAGCTGCAAAGTATGGGTGTGTTTTTTAATGTCCTGCAGTTTGGTAGTTAGGTAGGATCGCGGAACAGAACCTTCTGTAGGACGAAATAGAGTCATCGGACCCACCAATAGGAGATGACTATTTTGATACTTGTCATCTTCTATTGGTTGGTTCGATGAGTCCAGTCCGTCTTGTTAAAGTTTTCGTTCCGCGATCCTACCCAACTACCGAACTGCAGGAGATTAAAAAACGCAATCTAAATTATTTTCTTTAATATACCTGTAAAGTACCCGAAAAGTACCTGTCAAATACCTGTAAAATACCAATGACAAATTTTTTTTTACTTTTCAATTTGATTTTACATTAATATAGCGGTGATGGAAAAAACAGAAGGTTTATGTTTTAACTAATAAGTAGTATCTATGCGCTTAAATACTGCTTCTCTCTTCGAAAATCCTTAATTTTGTTTCTTTAGCTTTTCCTTATCTTATTTCATTTAAATTAATTTTTCCCCTTTAATCCGTATTGTCTACAGTGCTCCGCAAGGGTTGTGGGGTAAAATAGCTCTGGATTATTCCACTTTTTATTTATAATACTTATAGCTGTAGTATACCGAGTTTGAATAACTACACCTCTGCAGCAAGGTGTACATGCCGATGTAGGTACACCTTGTCATAGATATGTAGGTTTAGTATACTTCTGCAGAGTTTATTACGATGCTTGAGTCCCAATCCTGTGTGCAGCGCCATCTATCTCTTGACGACCGACCCAAAGCAATGCCGTATTACATCTACATTATAATCTTCTCAAATAATTATCTAACCTTATAAAAATTAGAAAAAATAGTAAAATAACTTGGGGAAAAATTTATCCAACACAAAATTCAAACTATATACATAATAAGATAAATTCATCGGCTTTGTAAAGATTTCTTAAGGTTAGTTTGGAGAATATATGGTAAAAGAGCTGACTTAAAGACAGTTTGGATAAAGACCTTCCATAAATAGACAATCTTCATCGATAGTCGACTTAAGTGATTCGATTTAGTTTGGATTAGAACTTAATAAAAAAAGACTTTTGTCTCACAAATTATAGCTTCATGAGCTTAACGGAAAATTTAATTTGTCAACTGTGAAAATGTGCTTGGATGTTGATAAAGTATCATAGTTTGGTTTTAGGACATTTTTTAGTTAGGTAAATAAATAATAAATGAGTACTTCGTGACAAGAGTGACAAGATTAAAAAAGGATGGAAATAAAGGTAATTAAGAAATTATTCTGATTTTTTAACGTGTAATAAATGAGCTTTCTGGTGAGATGATTATTTTGGTGGTTGGGATCTCGTCATTGAGATTTTGTTCAAATTTTTTCTTGCTTCTTATTATCCATGGCTTATGCTTCAATAAAAACTAACAGTTTTTTTTTAATTTTCCCCAAGATATTATTTTTTTGACTCTTAAAATCAAAAATTTTGTACTTTTAACTTATGATAGATTGTATTATATGAAATAATTAGTTATTATGATCTATATTTAAGAAACAAAAGTTATATAGGTTAATAAGTCATAATAATGATTTTTCGGCAGGATTCTTCTGTATTTGGAGTTTTTTAAATAATTTGAAATGGTCTAAGATTCTTAATATTTTTTCTCTATCCTACATCATCTGAGCTTTAGCTTCGAAAAAAATTTTTCAATTACCTCTTTTCCTTCGTAAGATATTAGGTTTCTGACACTTAAAACCCAAAATTTCTCACTTTAAGGTTATGTTACATAGTATTATATCAAATACCTAGTGAGATTAGTAATCTATGTTCAAGAAACGTGAGTTATAGAGGTTAGTTAATCATATTTATGATTGTTTAGCAAAATTATTTTCCGTTTTTAAGTTTCTTTATTAAACTGAGGTAAGGATTAAACGGTCCAAGATGCTTAATATTTTTTCTGTATCCTACATTATCTGAGCTTTAGCTCTGAAAAAAATTTGTTGATTACCTCTTTTCCTTCGTAAGATATTAGGTTTCGGACACTTAAAACCCGAAATTTCTCACTTTAAGTTTATGTTACATAGTATTATATTAAATACTTAGTGAGATTAGTAATCTATGTTCAAGAAACGTGAGTTATGGAGGTTAGTAAGTCATATTAATGACTGTTTGGCAAAATTATTTTCCATTTTTGAAGTTTCTTTAATAACTTCAGGTTAGGATTTAACGGTCTAAGATTTTTAATATTTTTTCTGTATTCTACATCATCTGAGCTTAAAGCTCCAATAAAAAATTTCTGATTACCTTTTTTCCTTCGTAAGATATTAGGTTTCTGACACATAAACCTGAAATAGCCCACTGTGCGGCGTCGGGTGTGTCTTGTTTCTTGGCCGCTTTGTTGTGCTTCTTACGCTTCTTTTTTTGAGCGTCTGAGTTTTCGGACAGTTAGGTTCCAGAGGCGTTTACAGCTGCCTCTTTCTTGTTCCGGCAATCGTCAGGCCAGCTGTTCCTGGAAGCCGTCTATTCGAGCTTCGTATTCAGTCATTAGAAGCCTCAGTTCACTGTTTTCGGCGGTAACTTTCACTAGCTGCTCTTGGAGTGCTTTTTCCCTGGGGTAAACCATATTGGTAGACGAGGCTGGGGCATAAGCCCACAGCTGGATTCGGTGTAGTCCTAAAAAGGGCCGATTGTTAAAAACTGCGCTTGCGCGGTACACTTGAGGAGGGTCGAACGGCCACGTCTGCTCACCACCAGCGCTCGAGCGGGACTCGTATGGGTATATTGAAGAAGTAGTCCAATCATGGTAGTCACAAGCAATGAAACAGTTTCTCACGTTAATCTAGTTCATGTCGCTTAGTAGATCTCAACGTGTTTGGTATAGAGGATAGTCATTGATTTTTTAAATAATAATCGTTACTTGATGGTCAGTTTACACTTAATTGAGAAAAATAGCATAAACATCTCACAGCTGACAAAAAAGAGAGGATAATTTTGACAAAATGCAAAAAGTTGAGTACAACTTTATCACTATACATATATACTACGAGCATGGCACATTTCTTTAAAATTGAGATATCTTTTAAACGGCTCGCGACATATTTCAAATTTCTTGGTAGATTAATTATAGTCACAATTTACGTATTATACTCGTTTTTTGAAACAATTGTAAGAAAATTTTTTCAGTTATTAACGAAAACAGGTATTTTCAAATCACTGCCTCATAAGATGCCGTGTTAAAACATGTGATATTAATATTAAATATCTTGGAAACGGCGCGCCAAATCTTTATAAAATTTTGACCACTCATGCATGACATTGTTGATAACATATATCTCAAGTTTTAACGATTTCGTAACAAAGTCGTTTTTGGCATAAACTACCTTAATACATAAATTTAAAGCAGTATGTATTGTAAGCAGTTATTATATGGCAATATAAACGACAAATCATACAAATTGACTTAACCTGAGGTAAGTCAAGCCTTATAGATAGAGAACTCACAAGTTTGTTATAATGCTCCAATGACCATAGAGAGCAAACAAAGAGCAAATCCCCCGGCTAGACACCTTCAAACTTTATCACTATCAAACTCACAAACTTTATCACACGTTTGCTATACTTGAGATACACATATCCAGGTCTGTTACTCTCCCTTGAGCACTACCGTCATAGGTGTCTAGCTGGAGAGTTTGCTCTTTGTTAGCTCCCTATGGTCATTGTAGCATTTGAAAAAACTTGTGAGTTCTTCATCTATAAGGCTTGACTTACTCCAGCTTTAGTGAGCTTTAAGGGAGTGAGCGGCAAAATGCGGGACAGTAGCTGATTGGTTACCAGAATCCCATAAGATCAACACGGGGCTGTATCCGCCATTTGTTGCAAAGCTCAGATATAGATATATAAGTCCAACAGATTTCGCAACAAATAGCGTGGGTTCTGCCGCTCACTCCCTTAATCTTACTACTCCAGTTTAAGTCAATTTGTACGATTTGTCGTTTGTATTGACACGTAATAACTGCTTACGATACGTACTATTTTAATTTTATTTATTAACGAGAGATAATATTTCATTTCTTGTGACTACTATGATTAGATTACCTTCTTCAATGTACCAATACAAAAAAGTTTTTTTCAAGATGGTTTTTTCTATTGCATACGAATCGTCAATTTTAATGTTAATTTATGTGTCCTGCACCGTTTGATGGTAGATGTATTGGCACGCCTGTAGTGTGACGCGATGAGCGTGAGTTGCGCAATATTGTTTTACATGTACATAGAGGTAGTAAATTATTACACCTGTAATCATTTTATAGATTTCTGAAGAGGTCAGCTAGCCTGACGAAACGTCAAAAAAGTCATGATAAAATTTGTGCTTCATTTCTAACCAAATCTATGTTTGTTGGACTCCTAAAGTAATTTGATATTTTATGGGAGTAAAACGATAGAAATAGTTTTCATAATCATCGTTGGATTTATAACTAAAAAAAAATTAACCATTGCTTTCCATCTAAAAATATATCAGCATTTCTTCGAACTTTTTGCTTGGGTTTTAAAGTTTTGCTATCAGATAGCAAGCTTCTTTTGGTTGATGGAGAATTACAAAGACGAGTCTGCAGTCAATTTTTCGAAATTTAAAATGGCGGATCTAATAAGCAGATAGTTTTTGAAAATTTATAATATATTTTAGATAAGTGAAAAAATATTGGACCCCAATTCTCATTCAGTTTTTAAAGAAAAATCTGTTATATATTTCTTTTAATTAAATGCATGTACTCAGCGTAAAAAATTCATAAAATTTTTAATTTACGAATTTGCGTCGGATTTTATACTTTCTTCGTTTATTCAACTGTTAGAAAAATTATAATGCGAAATTGTTCGTACAAAATACATTTTTAGGATTCCTGATTGCAAACCATGTGTCGAATTTTCTATGAAGTTCATGGCGGATCCAATATGACGGAAAATTGTGTTTTGTAAAGTTTCAATCTGAATTCGTACCATGCTTTGCGTCGAATACCTCAAACATATGGGAAGCGTTCTTTTTGGTCGGTCGGTTGTTCGGTCCGCTGCGGCGTGTTTATACACAAACTATATGTATAAATAGATGGCATCTACGAGTGCACTGGGTTATCGGGTTGACGTACTCAGGATTTGTAGAATTGGGCGTATAGCGTTATTTTAGACGTTTGAACTACGCACTGCTGCTTTGCCAATAAGCAATCAAGCCCCCTGTTGCTGCGTTGGTTAAAGTCCTGAAATCTGGGAGCCTTCGTGTACACACATCTTATTATTGCCCGATATTGATTTCTGTGGCTAAGCAGAAAAATAAAACACAATTTTTAATACACTTAAAAGTTTTAAGACTTTTTAATTTAAAAGTCAGGTTTTATTTACAATCCTGCAACGCACCTCATGGAATTACTTCTCATTATCCGAAATTTAGTTATCGATTGAAAGAAAGGTAACTTGATTGTTATCATTATCACCTGCATCATTATTACTCCAGTTATCATTATTATTTGTGTTATTAAAAAGTGCGCATTATACAAGTCAAATATTCCTTATGGACTTGCATGAGTTCTCAAGAGGTACTGTGAAGTCATAGTCGAAAAAATATGATCAGTTCCTAACAGTAGAGGTCTAATTGAGTGCTTCGATGTACGCGATCGAATTCAAGCTTGACAGTTACATTACATGCTAGCAATCAAAAAGACTTCTTTTACGTTACATTTCAGATCTTCAGTATGTGAAATGACGATCAAACACAAACTCAATCGCATGTATCGAAGTACTCAATTGTAGCCTAGTACTGGTTTGTTCTAAATCGTTTTGAGTAGACCTTTATATCTCCGATAACATGAATGAACATTTATCTTTGCTAAACTGACAAGTCGTTCATTTGTTATTGTTGATTTAAGTCACGTTTTATGTCTTCTAAAGGTAGAAAATGATCTTTCTCCACTTGTTGCACTTGATGGGACAGTAGCAAAAATTCCCAAAAGAACGTGCAAATTTTGAAAAATTTCTCGATCACAAGCGCCCAATAGTTTTATCGCTTCTAGAGACAAACATTTTTCACGATCCTATTTAATTTGCCGCATTTTGAGTTCAGATACTGTAGTTTCCTTTGCATCACTTATACTATCTTTATGACACGCCGTGCTCTAAGTGCGATTTTAGGACACGCTGTGCAAAAAGAAGCGTGTCAAAATCGAACTTATAACACGTTGTGCCATAAAGTATTGTTCCGCACTAGTTTTATAAACTGATTTTCTCCTCGTGTGAACTTGTCACCCTCGCTTCGCTCGGGCGCAAACGTCCACACGAGAAGAAAACTAGTTTATAACACTAGTATCGACGAGTGATATTTTTCAGCATGTAAATAAGCTGACTCTTTTAATGATACATTAATTTTTAGTTCGATTGAACGAGATAAAATTGACAGAGGATATGAGTTAAGAATTTCTTGAGAAAAACAACGCTTTAAATTTGCCGTAACATTTTCAATTATAGGATGATACACAGATTATGTACAATAATTAACCTGGCCGTCTAAAGGATAATTTTCTCGATGTTTTTGCCTTGCAGTCCTTCGAGAAGTTGTAATGTAAACTTCTATTTTATTTGCTATATCATGCGATTTGTTTTAAAGTGTTGCAAAGTTTTTTGTCGATTTTTCTCGTTTTTCATGTAAAAGTTGTAAAGTATTTTCTTATCATATCTTCTGCAGCCTTCAGATCGAATTGAACTTTTTAAAAAAATGACTAAGTGGCAAGGTGCATAAAAATGAATCAGATAGACATATAACAGCTGCTAAATAAGTGCTATTACTTAAAGCTGATTTTAAAGTTGTTGGCTTCAACACTGTTTTAATGTATGTCCATAATGCTATGGTATCAAGTATTTTAACGATATCTGGAAATAATGATCTAAATTTGATCACGCCATTCGCCATTATGCCTCTCGATCCATCTTGATTTCCATAACCCAGATAGTTCAGCTGCTATAACTGTTTTTATTGCATCGGATCGTTTAGCTAAACCTTTAAATAACGAGATTGTTTCTTTCATGACGTCTATAGCATGACGAACAGATGGAACAAAAGAGGATTGTAAAATTAATGAATTTAATATGTGGTCATGAGAAGGATAGTAAATATCATTGTTTGCTTCTTTTTTCATAGTCGAAACAGCACCTCGAAGATTTAAGGTGGCTCATCACCCTTGTACTATCTATTTATGTGACATCAGACTATCGCACCTAAAAACATCGGGTAGCAGGCTCAATGTGTATACCTATATA
>JAPYYV010010172.1:0-14111 GCA_030522625.1 Copidosoma aretas
GGATCAACACCCTCCACACAGAGGTGGTAGAGGGTGCCCGTAAAAATCAGTTGTAACTGGTGTACGGGTAGGAAATACAAAAAAAAAAAAAAAAAAAAAAAAAATTAGGATACGCAACTATAGGTTTTAATTTCAGTATGTTAGTTATTTAAGTGTTGTAATTAATAATATTTTTATCCTTATTATTATTTTTATTCTAATCGATGGTGTCGTAAGGCTGTACTGCGTTACAAAAAATTGATTTCTCGTTCATAGCCGTTTGCCGTCGAGCTATTGGCCTCCGTTCAGTGATTCTCTGCTTCCGAGTTTTATTGCTGGGCTCGTGTAACTGCGTACAAATGACGATCAGTCCCAGCGTAATGCTATTGTCCGCCGCCATTCATCGTGAGTTCGGCTATGTCCATGCTGACTGTTACCTATGAACAATCTATAACAAATTAATAGAGAGGCCCCCCCTGGCAGAGGCTTGTCCATTTTCGCGAGTCAGGAGAACGTAAACTCGCGTAAAGTAGCTACTATATTTCGCACCCTGCAGGCCGGCGTTGCAACAATATGTATGCTGCTATGGTTCGTGAGTCCTCTTTTCTACGCGATTTTATTTGGCATTCCCTCTTCCACATAGTATTCTTTACTTAACCTATTTCAAACATTCGTTTACTAATTAATAGTCTTCTTTTCCAATTGATTATGTAATTCCATTATTATTGATACAATTGTTCTGATATGCTATGTCGCTATTTACATCGTTGATTTTAGTGGATGTTAGAGGATTTGTCGATTGCGTAAGTAATCATATATTTAATTGGCCCGATGTCCATTTACGACTCTCATAGTTATTCTAGGGTGTTTTTTTTTATTGGACAAATGAAAGATGTGTATAAGGCTGTGTGGGCGTTGGAAGATGTATTTTTTTTCTATTTAATAGGTCAGTTGTAGTTTGTTGGTAGTTGAAATAGGTTTGATATTATCTGAAGAAGATGTCTATTAAACTTTTTCCTTCTGCGAGGCCGATTCTCTCGTTTGACAGCATCTTGATGGAGTTCGCTGCTCTGGTCGTAAAGTTGACCGATTGCTTTCGACCGTGTGTTGCTTTATGACTGCTGTGAGCTTTTCGTGATTGTACCCCGGCGCATCTGTTTAGGGCATTCTGACTGCGTTCGTGAGACTTACTCAGGTATTACTTCTTTAAACAGTATTTTTCCCCTTCGTGTATTTACGTATGGTGTGTGTTTTTGTTTCCACATTTTTTCTTGTACTTTGTCTTGTTTAATGTTTCGATCAAAAATTTTTTTTTCCTGAACTTCCCGTGATTATGTCGATTGATAATTATTGAATCTGATTTTGCTAGAATATAGTCCGCTCTTTTCTTTAGACTAGCGAAAAGATTGCCGGTCTTTTAGGTTGAACGATGGTGAAACTCTTTTTCTTTTTTCTTTAATTTTTTTCTTTTGAGGGTAATGAAACAAGGATTGTTTGTCAGGATGGTAATGAAAGGACTGTAACCGAGTGCATGGTTGATAAAAATAATTTCTATGTGTGAATGTCGTTAATAACCAAAGTAACAATTGTTAATCGAAGTGATTTATAATATTTTGAAATCTTAATTTTCGCATCTCACACTTCCTTTGAAATCCACTAATTACATTTGTATTTGTTATCTTTTATAATCTTTTTTATGCAACAAAACTTTTTTTTTGCTGTAATAATAATTAAAGTTGTTTTTTTGCAAGTGTAAGTTACATGATGTTTCTACGTTTTTAATGCGATTATCGTTATCACAGTAATAAGTATATTTTAATTAATATTTTATTGCGGTATTATCACTAGATTTTGTTTTCATTATATTATTGTGTCTTTTGACATTCTTTATTTTCATTTAATGCTCTGACTTCTTGCTATTATTTCATAAAAGAGATGATAATGCAGACTAGCAAATGATTTACGAGTTGCCAAATATAAACTTATTGGCCGTTTAATAATTAAATTATCCCGCATGTTGGGTGTACAGCTATTGTGCTGTTTCTAGAAAAAAAATTTCATTAACTTTCTCTTTCTCCTTCTATTTTCCCAATGCACCCGAATAAGAATTAACTTTATTGTAAAACTCTAGATTTATACTACGTTTTTTTTTTCCGTTAAATGTTATGAACAAAAAGATTCGATGTGTATTTTAGCGAAGTCTCTGTCGTATGTTGTACTCGTATTTTCGTGCTTAAGTGTGTTCTTACGCTAAGAGAAGAAGTGTAGAAACGCGTGGTCCCATCGTTTATTTGCAATTTTTGTTTATTTGCGATAAAAAAATTTTTCTTGTTCCGTCACGTATTGTTGTTTTTCCTGTGTATTTTCGTCTTACATCTCTTACGTCTCCATTATTTACGCGTTTCCATCTGGGGGTAAATCCTTTAGTACGCATGCCTTTTTTATTTTGTCGACGTGTAGTACTCTTATTTCTTCTCATTGCTGTGGTTTAACATATTTTCGGGCATAGTCAATATTTGTTATTTCGTACAGCTCTTCGTATTGTGCATCGTTCTTCCCTTTCAATGGTTCTTTAAGGACAATCACGGACTCTCCTTCCATGAAGAACTTAGTACTCGTAATATTTGTCATACGTTGAATCCTCTCGTTAACGTTTAAAGTTCGATGGTATGCGGGCTCTATGTCTGAAAAGTAGTTCGTAGGGCGTGTATCCCGTACTCTCGTGCTCTGACGTATTATATGCAAGGGCACATCGGGGTAAAAGGTCATCCCATTTGTCATTTTTTTACTTTGAGGATGGAATGATGTACTTCCTATTTTGTCAATCTTAAACAATCTAGCAAAATCTTCCCATGATTTATTCATAAAGTGTGTTCCTCTGTCTCATAATAGTTTCTCAGGTGCGCCGAAATACGCTATAAATTTGTTCGTAAGTGCTCTAATTGTTTCTCTGGCCGTTGCTCTCTGTACAGGTGCGAGGACGATATATTTTGTTAGCCAGTATTGAATAGTCAGTATATGGGTGTTTCCGTGGTCCAAGGGTTTATTTACAGGTCCGTAAAAATTGATAGATATTTTTTCAAAGGGCCTACTCAGAGTGTCCGCGATTGGCATGGCCTATTTCGTTTTTACCCGAACGAGTTTCTTGGTTTGACAAGATTTACAGCCAAGCACGAATTTCCTTACGTCCAGTCGCATATTTCTCCAATAAAAATCTTATGCGATCCTATAGTAAGTATTGTTCGTTCCTCTGTGTCCACCAACTGCAGACTCGTGGTATTCTTTTATGACTTTATATCGTTCGTCAGTCGGCGGTACTATGAGTGTGTTTGTGTAGAGTGTGGCTGCTACACTGAGGTCTTTAAAATTTTTTTCCATTTGTTTCACCAAGTATTGCCACTTCCTTATGTTTAAAATCGCTAGGTCTCTTACAATTCCTATGATTTTTATTTTATTAACCAAAATCAGCACTTTCAGAGACACCAAACATTTTTTAATATCGGATTTTAGTGCGGTGTCTTCAAAGTTTTTTTTCGCGTAAATACGTAATACGTGCAACTTCCTGACTTTCGATAACATTGCGTCTCCGACCGCTTTCGTTTCATTGTTTAAGGCTATCGGGTTTATATAGCCGCGTTCATAGAGTGCATCAATGGTCTCATTACCAGAGACGTTATTTGTTATTGTGCAAAAAAAAAGTTATCCAAATATCTGAATGGATGGTCCTAAATTTTTTTTAATTTTTGTAGTCGTGGTCGGTCTTCGTTTTCCCTCGGTGATTATGATGGGATTTATTGAGAAAGCCTTGTTCTGCATACTCTGTATTTCTCTAGAGCGCTTGAATTTAACATATATTTACTATCATAGTTATTTTCTTTGCTGTACGATTCTACGAGGGCCTTATTGAGGTCATTGCCTCGTACTCTGTCGCTCTCTGTCGATGAATCGGACGAGATTTACGAGTTGTGTGATGGTAGAGGCTCCCGTAGCGGTGGAGGTTCCGGTGCAGGTAACCTGCGTTCTTCGGGTGTTTTCTCTCCATTCTGGTGGCAACGGGTCAGACGCCTCTTTAGAGTCCGGCGGTGGTAAAGGTTTGGGTGGGAGGAGCAATCGCTTTTCCTGTACTTTTACTGTAGTCTCCTCTGCATCGTCGATATCCCTTTCTATACCTCTATAGTCTCTTATTTCTCCCTCTTGATGCTAGTTAATTCAACTATTCGATTAGTTATTATCTGCATTGTATTCTGAACTACTTCCACCATCCGTATCATCCTCCTTTCTGTGATCAAGCTGATTTTCATCACCGTTTGACTCGTTGATTAGTGGTGAGATTTCATTTATGTATTTCTCAAGTAGTGCTTGATAGTGTTCTTCCTTGAGATATTTATGTTTAAATTGTTTACTCTCTTCTCCTACGAAATGTTGGTGAATCGTAAGTTTCGGTGTCACTTGGAAGTGTATACATACGTTTTTCTCGTATTCTTAGGAAAATATGAATTCACATTCCCGGTCGCCAAACTTATCCCTGTCGTTAAGGATTATTTTTGTGCTTTTGGGGTCTTTAAATTTCTGTAACCATTTCGATTTTATTAGGGTTTATTTAAGTCCGTCCGCTGATATTTTTAGTCCATATAGGAGTATGAGAGCGTGATAAAACAGCTTCCATCGTGAGGTACACCTTAAGTAGTTTATGCCTTTCCCCGCACTCTGTCCTACTTCTTCAAGTTCTTGCGTCCTTTTTTTCATTCATTTCTATATGGCCCTCGTCTGCGCTTTCCGTCGGTTCGCCTCTATCCGTCGGTTCAAACGGTGGTAGCGACAGATTCTTGTGCATAGATTCTGACTCCTTGTTTTCCGTCAAAATCTTGGCGCTTAATATCCACAGTAACTTTCGCTTGAAAGTAGTCTACCGATTCCTCAAGTATCGCCTCGATTTTTCTGTCTAGCCTGCTGCTATTTCCTGATTGCTCTTTTACATGCGGCAAGTCATTAATCTGCTCGTCGTTGTTTATTTTCCTACCATCCGTTACACTACCTGAAATAGCTGGCCATTGATTTTCGCCCACTTGCATTTTATTTTTCTCAGGAATTTCTCGGTTACTCTTTCTGTTTGTCCTTTCCTTACTCACTTTTTTTAGCTCTCCTGCAGTCACTATCGTATTTTCTACGGTATCCCTGGCTCTCTGCTCTCTTTCTCTCTTGGCTGGTTCTGCTCTTAGGCTTGCCTGTGCCAATTGACCGCCCCAATGTTCCATGGTCTTCAATTCTCTTTCCCTCTCGTCCTTCGCGGCCGAAGGTGTGTCCTAGTGAGCTATTATTATTTCCTTCGACTTATCTTTCAGTTCGGGTGTATTTGAAAATTCTGTGGGTTTTCTATTTAGTGTATCTAGCTGGCGTTTACGAGTCTTACGTTGTAAATTTTGTGCTTCGTCTCTTTTGACGAAAGGCGTACTTGGAAGTTTTACTTCTTTTTGCATATTTTCCTCTTTCCGCATGTGTGCAAGTTTTTCATTGATTGGTCCTTGCGATAGAATTTCTTCGTCACTGTCGCTTGTTGCAGTTGGCTGTAGTTTCCTTTCTCCTTTTGATTCGCAGTTTGTGTTGGGTGTTTACGAGGTCCATCTCTTTTATTTGTTGCTTTGCCTACTATTTGTGTTTCATTTCTTGGTGACTCTGTCTCCGGCTATTCCAACTCCAAGCCCGCGTCACTGTCGTTGCTTGGCGTATATTCGGTTGAACTTTTTTTTCTCCGGCATTTCTTTTTCATTACATTGTTGTCCGAATCATCTAAATCGAAAATCTTTATTTGATATTTCCTGTTCTTTCTCATTATATTTTTCTCCCGTCTTGGGCAAATCTCTTTTATCCTCGCCAGTGAAGCGCTTGTGTCACCAAATCACTTTTTTTCTGTTCCTCTGCGAGTTCGTATAACTCCTTGCGCGGTAATTCGGGGTTTTCCTGTCCTTTTTCCAGGTTCGGGTTGCGCGACAATGCGTCAGGTGCTCTATTAATTCTGCCGGGCGTACAGACAACGTCGAATTCGTATCTACGTAATTCCGCCTTTAGTCTTTTAAATAGCAGGTCCGGTTTTTTCGATGTGTGGAAATGTTTCAGAGGCTCGTGGTCGGTAACCACTGTAAATTTCCGTCCGTACAGGTATGGTCTGAATTGCTCCTTTCCGTAGACTATGGCGAGTAGTTCTTCGTCGTACATTGGGTAGCGAAGTTCGCTACCTTTTAGACAGCGTGATGCGTATTCGCAAGGGTGGTCTTCGCCTATTTTCCCTTGACTTAATATTGCGCCTATCGCCTATCGTCGCACGGACTCACTGCACAGAGCGTTAACGAGTGTCAAATGCCTCTTGTTGTGGTTCCTACCACTTAAATTCCGTGCCATTTCGAAAAATTAGCACTTTATTGGGTCGATTGTTAAGTTGTTTTCAGCCAACCGTTTTAGCAACCTCTCAAACCTCCTCCCATGTTACCCGTCGTGTCTGCTAGTCTTAAGTTTTATTCTATCCTTGCTTCTTTATTATCAAAAACCGTTTATTTTCCAGCTTGTCGCTTTTTTCGGTTTTACTGCGTTTTTCATTAATTTTGTTTAAATTGAATAATCCTATCATAGCCTCCTGTAAGCCTTTGGCATCGTTACCATCGACGCTGTACTGCTCTGCCCCGTGAATCATCTCACATTCTAGCAATTCTACGTGAGGCACGGGTATTTTTATTGGTCCGTCAAAAATGTTAATACATTTGGCGTATACTTTGTCGTTGTTGTTAATTGCTATAAAATTACCGAATAAAGTGCCTTTATGTAATTTTTGCAGAGATATTCATCTAACTAAAATATTTTTATACTTTTTTTTCACATGCGCGAAAATTATTTGTTTCGATCTTGTGCGGATTTTGAATGCTTCTGGCTCTAGCAGAGGTATCTCGGTGCCACTTAAAACAAATCAATTATTTTTGGCGCATGTATGGCCGTCGTATTCCTTCAGTATGTGACATCCAGTCAATCCTTCTACCTGTATCGGGAAGTCGTTGAGGACTGCAGAGTGCATGTCAGCTCATGTAGTGTCAATTTTACCATTCCGGACGTGCACCGTGCTCCGTGTGTCACGCTGACTATCGACACTCTCTCATTATAATTTATATGTAAGCCTTCTTTGAGGCTACTCATTTTATAATTGATACTTCGGCACCTGTATCCGCGTGAAATTCCGCGGTTTAGTTTCTTAGTTGTGGGCTCTCTGGGCATACTAAGGGTGGCGTATGTCCTACCCGAGACGTATTAGTTTTTACTACCTGGAGCGGCTCATTTGTTTCTTTATTGCGCGCTCCCTTTTCGAACCCTGGGCTGTTAGTAAGAGGTTGTAAATCAATAAGATTCTTATAATTTCTATTTGCAGCTATTTTAGAGCTCCTTGCGGGGTCTGCTTCTAGCGATATTTTTTCTTCGTTCTCCTTTTTTTGCTCCTTCATGTCCTGTTTTTCGACACATTTTTCTCCGATGCTTGTTTCGACACATTTTTCTCCGATGCATTATATGACCCTGCAGGTTGATGCCGGTCTCCTTTAGCCGCTCTATTCTCTCTCTGCAGAGTTTCTTCTTTCTTTTTCTCTACTTGCGGGACACGCTTGACGCTTGGGGAGCACGACGAGCGTTTTGGAAGTTTAAATGCTGCGCGCTAGAGTCGCTTACTCTATTGTTGGACCCGTCTCTATAATTCGGCGGGCTTTTATCTTGGTTGTGTTTCCGTTGATTGCCGTAGTTGTTAGTGTTGTTTGCGTTGTAACCGCTGTGATGGTTATTTCCATAGTTTTTTGAATGATCGTTGTTTCTATTTAATGTATTGTTTCCCTTTTACGGGCTGTTATAGTCGTTGGTCCCCCCGTAGTCCCAGCTGTATCTCTGATTTCTACTATAGTTCCAGTTTTGTCTACCATTGCTTCTGTTGTATGTTCTAAAGTTATTATTATAATTATTATCTAGTTCGTTTGTGTAACTTTGTTGCATTGTGTTAACTCTTTTGTAGTTGTCGTAGCGCGAGCGCCCGGCTTTTCCGTTTCTTCTCTGCACCTTGTTGTTTTTATCTTTTTTTATATCGTTCTGGAGATTTCGGCACTGTTTAACGTTGTGATTTCTAAGATCGCAGTATATTCAGCCAGCCTGTGGCGCTGCTTGGGCATAAGCCTGCGTTATATGTGTTCTTCTATCTAAGGTGTTCATTTTGCCGTTTTTCGCGTCTGATACGTATACAGTAACGACTTGTAGCAGTCCCTCGTTTGGTGTGTACAGTCCATTACAGTATGAATATATTTTACCATGCCTTAAGCGGTTATCCTCTCCTATTGTCTCGGTTGCCAAGGGGTACGTCAATTCGTCGTTTCCGACGAGCGACACGCTTTCTGCAAGTCGTACGTGTGCCCTTTTTCTCAGATGCACCAGATCGCGAAGTCTGTGCTTGTTTTTAATTTTCTGTGCCGTTACTAAAGTCTCCTGTAGCGATCTCAGGTTGGTGCTTAGTTCTTTGGAATTAAGCGGGTATCGCAGTCCATTCATTAGTTGTTTTATTGTCTCATTTTCCATATTTATTTAATTTCTGTGTTTCCCCTCCTTTGTTAAGTCTGGGTTTGAGTCGTACGCCATTATTATTCTATCGTGTGATTTTTGGACCCTGAATGTGTAGCTTTCTACAATTTCATATTCGTACTGTCGAATAACCTTAAGGTTTGATATGAGCGTGTCTACTTGCTCCAAACCTCCATATGTTTCTGCCAGCTCGTGTAAGAAGTCTTCTACTGTGTCGTATTATATTATGCATGTGGCAAATCGTCCCCGCAACTTATTAACCAGTGTACCCAGGAAAAACTTTTCGTATTCGGGGCCTATGCTGTGTCACCATTTGTTTTAAAAGTTGTAGTTTTATTGGATCTTCGTTAAACAGAGGTATCATTCCTGATAAATGGCTGAGTGATGTTAGTACGTTTTGCTGTGGTCTTGCGGACAATCACGCTTTCGGAGAGGGGGAGCGAGCTGTGTTGTATGCGTTGTATCGCCGGGTAAAATCATGCTCTCTCTTGGTTACTGCGTTCTCGGGATTAGGGATGCAGTGGGGTTCCTGTTATCGGGGTCAATGAGTTGTTTATGTGTGTATGTTACGCCGCCGTTATATTCATTTTCGAGAGCTGTGAGGCATTTGTTTTTAGATTTCTATGGTAGTAGTCCTTGTACCTTGTTTATAAATATTGCTGCGTTCTTATATCTTTCGTCCGTTGTCGTCCTGTCCTAATATGCCTTTCCTGTTAAATTCGTCTGTTATTTCTAATTGTGCTTGCTCCTTCTTTTCTGCTTCGCTTATTTGATGCATTGCGATTTCGTCATCGGCCAAGAACTTTTCTGAATCCTGTCCGTGGAAGTCAGCACTTTGTCCGACGTTCGGCATTTCCTGTTTGTTGTAGGGTAAGGGTTTTCTATTGCTGGGTATCCTCTTTTATTACCTAGTCCTGTCTTCTTGTATTATAGTACCTAGATTTCTAGGCCGGATGTACGATCTGTCAATATTTTTACAATCTTATTTTTCTCGTTTTTCTCGTGGTGGCTGCGTATTTATGCTACGCGTCACCTTACCGTTTCGCCCGCGTCTACTAAAACTTTCTCTACTTTCTCCTTAAATAATATTTGGGGCTGTGAGCGACAGAATTTTCCTGCTTTACTTATAATTAATGTATAATGTGTTGGATCTATATAAATAACTTCATTATGGGGTTTTTCTTGCGTTTGTAGTGAATTAGGGAAGCTGCGTTAGTCTTTGTTTGTTATTAATTACTATTAGCGCAGCAGATTATTTACTCTGGAAGCCTATTGATATATAATATATACGTATGTATTTATGCGTTTTTCATGCAGGATAAGTATAAGGATTTGTTTCTCGGACTATTTTATATGTGCCTCGTCTTAATATATTCCCGAGGTTCATAGGGGGAAAATGTAATAATATATTTCAACTTACCAGGTTGCTGTCGTCTAGATTATGAATATAAGTGCGCTGATCTGCATTATTTCCCTCGATCCTTGTCCCTGGCTTCGTTGTACGGGTGTTCCGGGATGTTATTTCCTACTCCTCCGCTCTCGGTAGCTGATAATAAAGCTGCAACCCTGGTTGTCCTAAGGTATCCTCGCTTACTCGTTTCCACGTGGTCCCTGGTCTGTCTTAACTTCTTTTTTTTCTTAACTATTACCGTCTTTTCACACCTATTCACTTTTTCAGCCTTCCAATTTTAAGTGGCTCTTATTTTTTTTTTCTTTCACTCGCACTCACTTTTTGTTTTGCGACGCTGCAATATGTGCGCTTTTAAAAAAGAAAAATTAAAAAAATTCCTTAACTGATCCCTATTCTTATATCAAAATTATTATCACGTGATTTTCGTTCGGTATCGAGTGCACAGCGAGTGAGATTATTAGTTCTTTATTTTTTTAGAGAACGAAGAAAGAGCCAAGTGTGAGTCGCGAACCGGAGCGGTTACGTTTGCTTCTCTCGAGCGTCGGGTCTAGTCTCCCTTCCTTCTCCTGACTTACTCTTCCCTTGCCTACCATATACTGCTTCGTCCGAGAGGGCTCTTGGCTAGGGAAGGGCGGACGTATGTATAGCTATATGCTATCGTACGTTAAAACCGAAAAAATTGTAAAGAAATCACAGTGGGTAATTGTTGAGAATGGTATTTTCAATACAAATACTGTAAGAAGCCATTTTTCAACTAAATCTAGTTTTAACACATTTTGAAGTTGATCTGGGCAATTTAGGGCAGAATCACTCACATACATAAATGAGTCATCTCACGTTAATTAGTAGAAGTTTATGAGAAAAAATACTGAAATTTATCCAGATTTTTGAGATAACAGCCTTGCCGTCAGTAACGATCACAATTGTGAGATTTTTTCTTCGACTGCAAAATTCTTGATTTTGGAGAAAAATCAATGCGTATAAAGGAAAAAGCGAAATGTCAGCATTTATTTCGTGAAATGTTGTAAAAATATTTAAAAATTTTTGAGATTTGTTTTGGTTCTTATTTTTACATTTACAATTGAAAAATCGATTTCTTAAAATAAAACATTTCTTTCTTTGATTAAGTTCAAAATAATGCATTTTTGAATAATTGTTGTCCAACGATTTAAACTTGTAAAATATGTACTGAGAAACTGTCGGTGCTGTATATGTCCCACCACCTATAGCTGCTATACCGAAAGACTATACGTCTACTGTCCCCTGATTTCGGGATAGCAGGTATTCTGGTCCAAGCAGCGTAAAGCCCAAAAGATGCACAGAAGCAGTACCTACAGTGTAGCTCAATGTATACACCATAGGTTGGGTACGGTATGTATACGGGTTCTATACATCACTTGTTCCGAATGTCACAGCAAACAACTGTGCGGAACAGGCAGTGTACTGCCTATTGAACACTGTCTGCAAAAAGTTTCTCAGTGTATACGCTGGGGTGAGCTGAAAATTGAAAAACACAGTTTTTAGGTGATATCTAGTTCGATACGATAAAAAAGAAGTTAATAGAGTGTATTGTAAGATATTAAAGGTCGCTAAATACAAATACAGTATAAGGTTGATGAAATTCACAAAAGCTGGATCCAATATGACAGTTGACATTTTTTAAATTCTGTAACCGTGGAAAAAAAAAGCATACTGGCGTTTTTTTGAGCTCATTTTTCACTCAATTTCTAGGAAAATAGCTGCTTTACTCTACTATCTGGATGTGATTCTTTGATCCTTACAGGTGAGACAAAAGATAATACCGCTTCGCAGAAATATACGTTAGCTTACATCCCATGATTTTGCTGGAAGATTCAGCTTATGGAAAGGAGGTGTCGAATCTATGTATTCAGATTTAAAAAAAAAAGGATTTGTTGACAACAGACACAAATGTAACAGTATATCAAGATAGACAAAAGAATTTAAGAAAAGGATTTACTCATGATGTTCAGACATCATTTTTTTATTGTAAGGATGTAAACGGATTATTGAATGATATCAGAGAATACATGTACAAAGACCATAGATAACGACTATTCATTGAGTCTTTAAAGCATAGTCTAAAACTGGGTTGACTACGTAAGACTTATAAATTTTCATCGGTTCCTGCAGCCCAGTTAAGAAGGCTCTTTATCACAATATATGCCTTTTTTTAAATTGATCAATAGAGTGGTCTGTCAAAATTAGGAAGTAAAGAGATATTAAAATTCCAAAGAGGATTACTTCATGATGCACGAAAAAACTATTTTATGAATTTTTCTATATTGGACGACTATTTTTTGTTTCACAAAAAAAAACCCTACAAAATATGGGATTTTTTCACGCTTTTTATTCGATTTAAATTTTTTAAAGCTTATTTTACTCCTTGAAAGTTTCAGGTTGAGTAATGGTCGGTAGTTTTAAAAAATAATCACCATGTCTAAAGTTACAAGAAAATGTTTACACAAAAAAGTAAGGAATCGTGTATGAACTCGTATTTTTATGTAAACAAATGTTCGTAATTTTTTACACGGTGATTATTTTTAAAAACTACCATCCATGGCTCGACCTAAAATTAAAGGAGTAAAATAAGCTCTGGAAAATTAAAATCGAATAAAAAGTGATATAGATTTCCATGTTTTGTAAGTTTTTATTTTTCTGCAAGACCAAAAATAGAGTCGTTCAATGTCAAAATTCATAAAACTATTTTTTCTGCATTATTAAATAACCCACTTTTACATTTTTGTAACTCTTCACTTTCAGATCCTGACAGACAAATCTAGTGATAAATTAAAAAAAGACATATATAGTGGTAAAAAGCCTCCTTAACGACTATGAAAAAGTACTACGATAATATTAAAACTGTGTTGAAAGAATAACAATACTTAAAACTTAAATGGCAAATATATGGCGATCTCGCAATTCTCTCCATGATTCTTAGTCAACAAAGTGGTTTTATTAAACATCCCTGGTGTGTGTTCATGAGACAGCAGAGACAAAAAAATCGTTTATTAAAATCGAATAGCCTACAAGAAGAAATTTCGATCCTCCATTTTCAAACATCGTCGATCCACATTTGATTGATCCATACTTCTTCCCCCGCAACATATCAACTTAGGTCTCATGAAACAGTTTGTGAAGGCTTGAAATAAAAATAAAGACTATTTTTAATATTTATTGAGTATGTTTTTATATGTATCAAATGCAAATTTGTATGAAGAAATATTTAATAAGCCACGAATCCGCAAATATTTTGGAAAAAAGATTTTTCAAGTAAAACCAATACTACAGATGAGACTGCATGGACTATTTTTCAAAAAATTGCTAAAAATTTTTTAGAGAATCATGAAGTGATGATTATAAAAAAAACAGTGGGATAAATAGTTCAGAGTTTTGGTAATTTGGGTTGTAATATAACTCAAGTGAGGAACAAGATGAACTCACTTACCAGAATTTCAAAGAAATGTAGCATTGCTATCATATGAAGATAAGATGAAAACATGGCTGATTACAGCTATGGTTTAAAGAAATAAGCAATGTTACCAAAATCCCAGCGCCAAAGGAAACCTTTAGGCAAAAGCTAAGAAGATAAAAAAACAACGGTAAAGTATAATTAAGGCTTAGGAGGAAAGTGACTGATTTAGTTTTGTAAACTTGAGGTGTAAGAGTGCTCCTGAGGCACACAGTGCGGCGAAACGGACTTTTTTTTGCATAAATAAAATAGCACCGGCTGTTGTGGTCGGATCAAGATGATTTTTTTTGGAAGTTGCAGGCAAAACCATACAGAATAAAGGAAAAATGGTCCGAACTGGGAAAAAAGTTAGTGAACGGGTTAAAACTACCCTTTAAGTGGAAAAAAATATTAAAATTTACATTTAACGCAGTCCATCACCTTTATTTAAATGTTAATAGTGCTGAATAATGTCAGAATTTATAAAAAATGAGATTACTTCTAGAGAAAAGATCAAAGCGGGTGCTATGAAGCTATACAAGGGTTAAAATATAAAACTAACCCTAAAATTGAAATTTTCGTAATATCTATCTCGAATGAGTAATATTTCTTTAAGATAGTATATTATTGTTGTTAAGGTCACTGATGATGAATCCGCTG
>JAPYYV010010173.1:0-11482 GCA_030522625.1 Copidosoma aretas
TCCCTATAGGAATAGATTGGCTTGTGCTGTCCAATTTCTTCGACCTTAATATTAAAGGATCCACAAGTATTTTTCAGTATTTTTGTAACATTTTTTGAGATACTTCAGACATATATAATTAAAAAGTTTTTTATTACAAAAAGTTATTTTACTTTTTAAACTAAGTAATTTAATCGGTAAATTATAATATAAAATTGAGGAGTGGGGGGGAGTCGGGGGGGGGGCTGAGGGGAAGCTGGGGAGAGCGAGGGGGAGCTTACCCAAGTCAAAAATCACGGAAAAACAAGCAAATAACTACGCGATGTGGGGGGGAGCGGGGGGAGCCAGTGCTCACCCCAGAACCATCCAACTATATAATGTTATATATGTATATATACATGTATATATATATATATATATATATTCCGCGTTTGACTGGAAAATATTTACATATAAGAGAGGAGGTGCTTCCCGAGGCTTCGGTGGCAGAACTGGTTAAGGCACTATTCCGGAAAGAAGTAAGTCTGCGTTCGAGATCCAGTCGTGGCAAGCCTTTTTTCATTGTTATGTTTATTTTCAATTAACAATTTATTAACGGATTTCGTTGTTCTCGCAGTAAAACGTGATGCATAAATCGATGAAATATCCAATAATTAGCGCAACATGTGCCGGTATAGTTAATTTTAATGATTCGACTTGTTTGAATTATTCACCATCAAGGCATATGCAGCTATAAGATTATACACTATAATTTATCATCAAAAAATCTAATCTTTGTTTTGTTCTTTTATTAACGCAATCTCTAACTTAGAGTTCGATTCCATACATAAGCCAAGTGATTTTTAAATTTTCGTATACTTTATGTCCGTAATCAGAGTCTGGTTTCTAAATTCCATTATTTTACCAATACAATAAACTTTTTTCAGCCTATTGAGCTTCTTTGTCAATCATGTACTGCTTTGATTCATATAATTGTACGATCTTAAACAAATCTTCGTTGGACTGCAATTAATGAATCTTTCGGAGAGTAAACTATTGTTTTCTTTGAGAAAAGAGATTTGTAAAATATACAGAAAAAGTAATAATTGAAAAGATTGCTTTTGACCATACATATATTATGGAAGTCGTATTTAATTCAATTTCGAAGTGACTTAACGTTTTATAAACGTTAAAATCGAGGTCCATATAATATGAAAACGTAAGTAAAAAAATATATTTTTAGTACTGTTGTCTATGCTATCATAAGATTTTGTATCACGCTTATAAAACTTAAAAATTTTATTTAGCTACTAAAAACACAGGGCACAATAGCTTCCTATTGTAGTTGTGCTTATTTATTTGATATTACTTATTGATATTATAGAATTACTTATTTGAATAATGTGGTCTTGTTGCCTATAAATTAACAATTCTAACCAGGGCTAGGAGACAAAATATTTTTTCCGAGGATGCAAGGTTTAAGTTGGTAGCCCTACTTGCATCCGACAATCCGATATAATCCGCATATAACCGCCAATATTTGAAACATATATTAGTGATTTAAGAACATAAAAAAAATTTAAAGTAAATTAATCATTGCAAATGCATATAGCGATGATTAGTATTAAAAATGGCCTTGAAAAGTAACCCTCATGTACATAACCTATTATAAGATCAAATATAAGTAATTTAATTATTCGAAATTTGTAATTATTGTCCTTGGTATACTTAATGTAGCAGTACAATAAACTCTTGTCTATGACTATATTAATATTTATTCAAAGCACAAGCTGCAAATAATTGATTGTTTTTCAATTCATAATGAAAATCCAAATATTTTTTTAAAATTAAAAATCATTGAGCTTGCGCTGTTTTATTTTATATTTTAGGGTAAAATTGTGCAACTTAATTTATAGAAATCTTTTTTTGAGAATGTGATTTATAGTTTTTAATGCAGGTTCGGTACAATTATATTTTAAACATGATAAGAACAATCTATTAATTTATTAACAAATTGAAATTTATTTCTTTTCAGACGTTTTGTGCTCAAATATATCACCTAAATGAACAATAACCGCACAACTGACAACTTTAAAATACAAATACAAGACGATTAATTATTCAAGTCAGCATTATTATATAATTACAACAAAATCAACGAAGACGCACATATTTACTGCAGACTATTTTTCTGCTCGTTATTTACCTCGTGCTTTTTCTGCTCAGTACAATATCTGTTATGTTTCTTAAGGTGTCTTTCTATTCTGTATTTTATACTTATAACATATTAATTATGAAATTCCGGCAGCATACGATATGTTAGTCAGTAATTACACAATGAGTAACAAAAATATCATGCTATTTTAATTGTATGTAAAATACTACTTTTTATTTTACCACGCGTCAAAATCATCAGACTTTTAAAGATTATGTACAGTACAGTATTGGTAGTTAAAAATTAATTAACAATTATGGTTATTAAAACAGTAAACAACAAGTTCACTCACTTATCGCCCTTTTATACCTTTACCTAATGCTCGTTTTTTTCCTCTCACTGGTTTTCTGCGGCCTGTCTTTCTGCTGCAAAATTGCGTAAGGTATGTTCTGCGACTTATAATGGACCATTTTGATCGTCAAATCAGTTCATCTAAGTAAGTATTTCTTGAATTATAACGCAGATGGCTCAGACTTTTAAATACAAATGCTAGTTACTAATTTCTCTGTACTTTGTACATGTTGATTTATTTTAATGAATACGCATTGTTTGCGTGTGCATTTAAAGTATTTTCTATCCTACAGTACATTTGTACGCCATGCATTTATTTTGTTAAAAATAATTAAAAATACTTGGTATAATAAAGTTACTAACACACTTCTTCTTATAAGCAGAACAATTTATTTAGCCAGAAATTTTGGCACTCACAATACCATTTCGTACCGCGGTTTTTCTGCTTCTCTGTTTCTGCTGAATTTTTACGTTAAGGTTTTTCTGCAAGGTCTTTAATAGATATTTTGGTACGACTTCACAAGAGTTAGAATATAACTTGGATTCAGATAACTTATACAGTCAAACATTATTTTGTATCGGCATTTTTAATGTAATAACAAAATAACATCAAATAACATGTTTTCAAAGTAGTTACACAAACACCGTTTAACGATAAACTTTGACATGTTTTGTCAGGCTAGTTAGCCACGCTTATTTTATCATTCGGCTCAGCATCCAAAATTTTTGAAACATAAACAATTTTTTACGAAACAGTAACAGTGTATGCTGTCCCAAACATCGCACTATCATTCTCTTACCTGATGCTCGTTTTTTTTGCAAACGGTTTTTCTGCAACACATGTGTCTGCAGCACAATTGCGTTCAGTAAATTCTGCGATTTACATTAGATACAGTAAATTTTGAGAGTATGATTTCATATTTTCTCCCTGTTCCATTAATCCTTTTTATTTCTGCTGCTAGAAGAATTATTGTTAGGTGTTACAAGTAGAGACATTATAAATTAGGTTTCCAAGTACTTACAATTTATTACTATTCAAATCTGTAGTTTGATTATCATCATCACTCATTATCTGTCGCTTCTTCGTCCTACTTTTCATTTTCTACATCTACATTATGCTCAATAATGTCATTGTTGACGTGTGAATCTATGTACATGTAATGATTGAATAGATCAAACATTTTTCGAGTAGGTTCGAAATTAGCCAATCCGACATGATTCTTAATATATTGCGCTGCTAAAAGGATTCCATTGACTGTATCTAATTTTAAGGATACTCTTTCATTACTTTTTCATCTGTTAAATGCACTCTAGTTCCTTTCTAAACCTGAACTAGAATTAGGCACAGAAAAGGCCCGAAACGCAATCGTGCACAAGTTTATAAATAAAAATACTTCACTTTCGTTCACGCAAGTATTAAGATATGACTAAAATTTGTCGGGCTTATCTATATTACTCAAAACATTATCAGGTAAGTTCTGCTTCAGTCGAAGTAAATTGGCCCATTCTTGGTCTAGTTCTTTTACGCTCACATCATTCGGTATCAGTTTGGGAAAGATACGTACAAAATTATGATATGTTTAATATGAAACATGGAAGTCATCACTCAATGCATTTTTGGGATCTAATATTCTAAAGAAAGCTTTATCAGTTTCATTTAATTCGAATTTTACTTTAATTGGTACGCTTGCTTCTACCGGATACCCTCCAAAACATAATTTTAACTCCATTACAGTACGTACATCTTCAATATACTGATCGATCCAATCATCAACTTTCCTCCCAAAATTTATCTCATCTAAATTCAACATTTGATTTTCATCATTCAAATCAATAAGGTATGCATTGTATCTGACGCTGTTAATATACTCTGCTTTCATATAAATTGACACAAAAAATAAAAATAGATTACATATACTATCGTACTCTTTCCAAATTAAAGACTCTTCCTTTTGATGTGTAGCGTTAAATACAACAAATTTAGATAGACACATTTCGAGAAACATATGGTAAGCTACTGCGAGTGGGTCGACGTAATAAGTTTTTCTGTTTCTGACTTGTCTGTTGTCGATTTCTGATTACTACTGCCCTGCAATTCTTTTTCCATTTGTATCCAAAAAAATTTCAATGAAGCTGGCCACCTTATTAAACTTCTTCTAATACAGGAATGAAAACATAGCCAACGTGTTCCAACGGATCTATTTACTTTTAACGGCTTTATTTGACATTTTTTTTGCACTTTATTGTACATGTCAGTTAGTTTTTCACTTATTCTTATGTAACTGTAAGTTTGATGTACTATCAGCTTACATTCGGATGCATGTTTTTTCGCTGCAGCATGAGCTACTAGGTGTTCCAAGTGACACTTGCATTTAATAATTATAATATTTGGTATAGTTTCTTTTAGTCTAGTGGCAACCGAGTTATTTCTTCCCATCATTACACTACAATTATCGGAACAGAAAGCTATAATATTACTCATAGGAACATTATTATCTACAAACGATCGCTCAACTGCTCTGAAAATACTTTCTGCATCTGCCTGAATATCGAACGAATCTTTCCGAAACAGCGATATTAAATCCCACAACAGAGTTACACACGTCTGGTTTTGGTTGTCAAAATACATTACAATGATGTTTAAAGCATGCTTCGTACTAATGTCTGTCATTTAATCTATAATAATGGAAAAGGGTTGAGATCTAATGATGTTTGCAACACGAGCGATTTCAACCGGTGCAATTATATTAATGCATAATTTTCGAGCTTTCTTAGGACACACTTTTATGTTTGTTATATTAGCATCATCGCGTATGAGCGACTTTAAATGAGGAACATAGTCAGTAGCGAAATTAAAAGCTAATCTTTTTGCAACTACCAAAGCCGCTGTTTTTAATTCCACTCTGGCAACGTATATGTCAAAATTTCGGTTCAAAAGTTTAAATTCGTGATTGGGATTTCCTGCCCTGATAATAGTTATCCTATGATGCTTGTAAGTACGTATGTGCTGAACAAGTGATCCTCTTGTAGCTACTGCATTAGTTTCACATGTGGTACACCACGCTTTTTGATCATCTTCTGGAAAAGGGCGAACCCAATCGAACTCGTTCTCCCAAGCAGAATTATAACCATATTTATATCTAGGCTGTTCGTGATCTTCAGGTTCAATTTGATTTACATCGTTATCCCTGTGATGCTCTTCAAAAACCGCGTTATTGTCCTGCTCGAGTCTTACTACTCGTGGTCCATAATCATCATCATTTTCGCCACCCTCAATAATACTATCATCTTCAAAGTTTATACCATCATTTCGTTCATTTTACAAATTCTGTTCAACTACCACTTCATTTCTGAACCTGTGTATTTCTGCTTCTTCTTCTACTACAACTTCTTCTTCTTCTCCTTCGTTATCTTGTAATCTTTGCCTTTCATCCTGCTCTTTCTTTGTCTTTCTCTGTTATCAATCAATTGGTGAATATTATGATTTTCTTCAATCCTTTATCTTTGCTGCTCTTCTACATGTGTTGTGGAATTAAAGTGCTTGGTTATAACAGTTAATCGTGCTACTGTTGAGGAGTTGCATATCAAGCATAAACATCTCCGTCTATTATCAGCCGGAGCAATTTTGTTAGCGAACAATGGAATATTTTCCCACTCATCTTTGTATAAAAATTCCACTGAAAATGATGTGCTGTTGTACTTCTTAATTATATTATATTACGTCGAAAACCCACAATATCCCGTTTTTAGGGGTCACAAATTTTGCCTAATTTCTAATCGTAGAATACCTCCTAAGCGCAAAAAACGGCTAATGTGAATTATCTTTGTCGTTATTTTCATCCGAGCAATCACTATTTCCCCTTGAGGCATCCTATTTTATCCTAAAAAGAGTTATATGGCTACATAACACCTCAAGGGATAAAAATCGCTTCGAATTTGAATAAACTCTTCTAGCAGTAACTTAGCTATCGATGCAGTTGAGATATACGCTCAAAAACCAATTAAAGTTTCCATTACAGTACCAATGGAGTTTTACAGCTAATCACGGTTCGAGTTTTGTCTGCAAAAAAACACAACTTATAAAAATTCAAGCGTTTGTCACGTTATGAATTGCTCGAATATTTCAACCTGGGCATTATTTTCAAATACAACAGAGAAAACATAAATAGTAGTTTTCGTCACAAATGTGCATCTCTCCAGGGCGGTCCCTGGGCCCGAGGGCGCTTGCGAAGTAACGCCCGAGGGACTGTTGGAACTCCCCTGGTCGGATGCACATGAGTGGTGAACGCTGTTTTTCCTACCGAGGGTGTACCAGGGTTGCAAAAGTGCCCGAGGTAAAAAAATTGCACTTTGCGCCTTCGGCAACAAAAACATCGTTCGCACCTCGGGCACAAACATACAAAAACCCCACCCTCCGGGCGCACATTTTGTACCTTGCGCCCATAGTACGAAAACTACTATTCTTTCCGAGGGTGCAAAGTGGTTTGTGCGGCCCTAAGTGCGACCTAAAGGAGCAACGGCTTTACCGTACTTTGTGCCCCTGGTGAGAAATAGTAAATTACGCCACTAGAGCAGAAAGTACCACTATGCAGTTGCACTTTGTGCCCGCCGAAGACTGTGGGCCCGTGGGCAGAAATAGTAGTTTTCCAAACTCGGGCACTTTTGCAACCCTGGTACACCCTCGGTAGGAAAAACAGCGTTTGCCACTCATGTGCATCCGACCAGGGAGGTTCCAACGGTCCCTTAGGCGTTGCTTCGCAAGCGCCCTCGGGCCCAGGGACCGTTTGGACTGCCCTGGTTGGAAGCACATTTGTGGAGAGTTCGATTTTTCCTACTAAAGTCACACCAACCCTTCAAACATGCCCAAAGTAGGAAAACTACTATTTCGTACCTCGAGCAAAGTGCTTGGAGTACATAAACTTGTTTGTACCAACGAGCGAGAATTAATATTACGGCCTTTTCGAGCACACAGTTCGTAGGATGTAAATCTATTAGCAGGCGCACAGTGAACCCACGTAGGCAAATCAACTCCTTGCGCCCTCGCCACAAAAAATGTTGTTATCACCTCGGGCTCAAAAATGCAGATGGCGAGAAGTACACTATTGTTGTACAAAATAACTTCTCTTCCACCTTTTATACCATAATTTTATAACTTGAAACTTTGGCCACGATTAATAGTAGTTTTCGTCACACATGTGAATCTCTCCAGGGCGGTCCCTGGGCCCGAGGGCGCTTGCGAAGCAACGCCCGAGGGACTGTTGTGAGTGTTGGGACCCCCCTAGTCGCGATAAGTCACATAAGTGGCGAATGCTGTTTTTCCTACCGAGGGTGTACCAGGGTTGCAAAAGTGCCCGAGGTAGAAAAAGTCATTTACTTCATCCGAGTTTAATGCCAAGCAATAGCTAGATACGGGAAATTTCAGTTTCTTCTCAAATAAGTCCAAGACCATCTACAATTGACACATTGTTATGAGGATGATTTGTATGGTAATATGCTACTTGCCGTCTGGTCATTATTCGACTTGAACTGTATCGTTACAGCGTATTTTCAGAGCCTTTACTTGATTATTGAACGATTATCGGAACTGCATCCGTAGGTAAGTTGGGATAAAAAAATACGTCTAATTTTAAATGAATTTTGATTATTTCAGTGCCATCATGTTTTGAGGGGTAGCTGTTCTTACAAATTAAAGAATGATATGTTCTACGGAGGAAAATGGATTGCCCGGATTACAATAAAGACAATCACTACCCGCAGCGTACGGATTTTTGCGTTTTCGAAGTGTGCTACGCTACAATATTAGGCGAATGTTCCCACCCCCAAATCTATCAATTTCTTGGAGATTTTTACGTATAGCGAGAAAAGCAGTATTTAAAAAAAAAAAAAAAAAGTGCAATTGGTAAAATGGCTGTTGGGGAGTATTTCATACTAATGCGATAATTGTTTGTCTAAAAAATCTATTATTCAGGTATGTCGTGAAATGAGATTCACGATCATGGAGTCTATGCACGAAATTCACAAAAATTTTTTACTCGCATCTTTGAGACATTGTTACTTTTGTGTATGTTAACGTTGACGCTAAATCCAGGATGATAGTAATTTTCAATGGATAAGCACGACTATAACATTTCGCTTTGACGGAAAAAGGTACCTAAATTTCTATGCCTTCTTCTCGGCTCCTCACAACAAAATAACACAATCCTCTCCGGTCAAATCCAAGTACCTTATAAATACTAAAAAGATAGTTACATAGAGGCCGCGACACCCTCCATTATACCTCCCACATTATTACATAAATGTATTCAATTTATTTAATAAATGAAATACCATCAGACTTGTTGGATGAGAGCATTTAATTTATGTTTAATATTTATCACATTTTCGGTAACAGTGACACCATCCTCCGGACCACTACCTCTAACAGTATCAATAATATCAATATACGTATTCTACATCGATTATTAATATTACACTAAGTCCGCCCACAATATATGTATTCCAATATATTTTTTATATATTGTAACTGTATATGTACATATCTAACACAATTTATTTATTATATGTTTTGATAGTTCAATTTAATTTTTTTTGTACAGACACAAGTTTTTAAATCACTGTTCCATGCAGCTTGGTATCACAAAAACCATATATATCACAATCAAAACGCTACTACTTAATTTGGACCTTTTTAACATTTGTGTATACCCATTATAACGGTTCCTACGAATTTACTTTAATAGAAGTACCTTACTATGACCCCGATCCGTTAACTGTACAATACTAAGGGAACAAATGTTTATACAGAGGACACATCGAATTTCAAATGTCCTTAGAACTAATAAAATTTTATGTAAAAATTGTTTGATTAATTCACAAAGTAGAAAAAAGTTAATGTAATTGCCCATGCATACAAAATATTTTCTTAATATTATTATTGATGAATGTTGCCCATTTTTTGTGGTCTCAGAAAATAATTTAAAATATTTTAACTTTTGATATAGCTCTCCTGAATCCTGTCATAACTCTCATAAAATAATTGTGCCACTTTGAAAACAAATATTTTTCGTACTTAAATAAACAACTGAATTGTCTGGGAAACCTATGCAAGCTTTTGCAATTTTTTTCCTGATGCCTTCAAATGGATTCGTTAAAGAAAGAGAATGAGCCCAAAAAATTGAAAATCAGATGTGATTTGAAAAAGATTGAAGTAATTTATTGAATTTTTTTTCAAGCTTCAGTATCTGAAAAATTTAACAACAAAATATTATTAAGAAAAGCATGATATTTAGGAGTAGCTACATTATTGTTAGGTTAACAGACACTCCTTATAACTTTTCATAAACATTTATAATAAAATATTTAAAATATGTGCTACTCAGGGGTGATGAGCCACCTTAAAGGCCACTAGGCTCGGGAAATACCCATACAAACATACGCGTACAAAATATTCAATAAATAATTTAATTACTGATCGTGAATGCTTTGTGCCACCTTAACAATCATTAAAGTATATTGGTATAATATACAACTGGATTTAAAAATAAATTTTGAACTAAGAAAAGGCCGCCAGGCTTGGAAAATTCCGAGATTTCTACCCATACAAATGTACGCGTAGACCAAACAAATCAATAAATGATTTAATCACGGCTTTTTTTGTTCAAAGACAAATGAAACGTATAGTTGAACATTTGAGAAATACTCTGTTATAATTTGTAGGGTGGTCCAAGAGATTTGACAGCAGCATATGAATTAATTAATAATTTTTTCGGTATATGTCTAAATCCGAATAGGTGTGGTGAAACTTGGTATTTTCCAAATCTGGAAGGCTTTTTTTCGCTAGATAGTAGATAAAATTGATACTTGTATGTTCGCACAAGACACTTCAATAGTTTTTGAGGTGGCACGAAACATCTGAAACCCGTAATTAAATCGATTATTGAATTTTTCGGTTTACGCGTATCTTCGTACAGGTGAGAAAACTCGGAGTTCTCCAAGCCTGGCGGGCTTTTCATCTCCCAAAAATTTGTAGAATTCATAGTTGTATGTTTCATCAATACATTCTGATAATTTTTGAGTTGGCACAAAGGATTTACAAGCAGTAATTAAATCATTAATTGAACTTTCGGTGTACGCGCATATACTTTGTTGCGCCAAATTCCGTATTTTCCGAGACTGAAGCATTATTTTGCCCTTGAAAACGCATATAAATTATAGGTGTGTTTGATTGAAAGAGATTCTATTTGCATTTGAATGGGAACAAAGAGTTATAACAAAGCTGCAATCCTTTTATCGAGTTTTTTCGCATTAGCGCGCATACGTGAATACGTAAAACTCCGTATTGTCCGGGCCTAGCCGCCTCTTCTGCACTGGAAAACGTAAGAGATTGTTGGTGTGTGCAATTAGAGTAATATATGTTTTTTTTTGAGGCAAAAGCCGTTTGAAAAAAAGTTTATCGTGGGGGCTCCAGAGTTGCGTTCGTCCCTGGGGAGGCTACTTGAAGATGAGGCTACAGCTTCAGCTACATGTCATTTTGTAGGCTTTTAACATAAAACATAAAAATATAAAGAGAAAATACTGCAATATATAAATTAAATAATTTACTTTATAGTTTTGGAAGTTTAAATTAAGTATAAATACAAATTTAAAGTAAGAAACTTCTATATCAAATTATGACCAAATAATATTTAACCGGAAACGAAAATCACTAATCTCATGACGTACCGTGCTGTAAAACCGGAGGTAAATAAATTACAAGATTGATTTGCCTGTAATGGTGAACCTACATGTGTATTTTTGAGAATGTTTGGAATTCTTTACTCGAAAAACGACGTAATCTATAAAACAATGACTGAAAAGTGTTATTATTCTGAATGACTGCAAAAAAATGAGAAAATTTTTGTTGACTAAAATGAATCTGTTCACATATTAAAAAAAAAAAAAAAAAAAAAAAAAAACAGGCACTCCGGGAGTGCCTGTTTTTTTTTTATTTTTTTTTTTTTTTTTTTTTTTTTTGTTTAT
>JAPYYV010010174.1:0-13357 GCA_030522625.1 Copidosoma aretas
CAATAACTCGAATGAATTATCGGTTCCCGTAATATGATTGCATAAGTCTTGTAGAAAAAAGTCTCTTCTTTTAAATGACGCCCAGCAAAGTAAGTGTTACTCTGGAAAATTTTTAGATATTCTAATTAAAATTGATCGAGTCGTATTTCTACAGGTTAGCCTATACGTTTTCCTTGCGCCAGTGATGCTACTAACCTGAGTTTGCGAGCAAATTTGTAACCTACGAGGTGGGTTGGCATCTCTGCACGAGGGAGCCTCCTTAAACTGGGACAGCAACATCACGTGTTTTGTGAAGAGATTTTCTGCGAGTCCTTCTTCGCCTTTGAAGTCGTGCTCAGAGTTGGAGTCGGGTCTTTGGGGTAATTGAGTATATCCTAACAGGTGCTTTCGAATTCTTTTGTTTCTGCTGGGTCAAAGTATACTGAAGTAGAAGCAGAGTTAATAACGAGAGTTTGATTCTTAAAGTTGATGAGGGCTCTTGCGTCGCTAAAAAACGAGAACCAAGGATTCTGTTGTACAGATTATCGAAATCATTCGGAACCACGTTACATGTAGTTTCTGAGCCTATGAGATTAATTTGTTCCTTTCCTAACGTTCGGAAAGGTTCTGAGTTTAAGCATTTCAAACAAACCTTAGTGGAATGCTGGAAAGGGTAGTAATCAGGCACGCAAGCTTCTTTGATGATGTTGGTGCCTGCACTGGTATCAAGTAGGAGTTTGCCTACGTACTCAGCGTATATAAAAGGTAGGCTATGATGCGTGTTGTTGAGTGAGAAATTAACAAAGTTGTTGTTAATAGTGGGATCACTGATGACTAGGGGGATGTGTATGAATCCTATTATAAGGTAGTGAGTATGGTAGCAGATTTTTGCCTTCGTTTCCTTAAAAAAGTTGGAGCCAAAAATACCTGCACTCTTAATAGGGAAGTTATAGGGAACGATCAGCAACTTTATTTCCTGACCTGCAATTTCTATATAAAAACTACCTAAACTCCTTATAGGGGACGATTATATGCCCCTTAATCTGTATTTTTCTTGCCAGTTGATTATTATGCTCTCCGGGATGGCGGATTTTTTTAAAAGTTTTGCTTCGGAACCACTGAATAACATTATGGGGTGGATCCGGCCTCCGATCTGCAGTAGGTTGTGAACGAAGGGAATCGGCTCCTCTAGAGGTGTACTTGTTGCAAGAGTGTCGTGAAAGAGGCTGCTTCCTGTGGTTGTCTTTGTGGAGGGTGCTGTTGGTGTTGTGTTTCTCCTGATGCACCTTGAGTCAGACGAGACTGTTCGTTTCCCTGGTTCTTACCTTTATAATATTTGCTCTTAAAGCACTCTTGAATAATATGTCCTGGTTTTTAGCAATATTTACAAACTTTTAGCGTTTCGGCAGAGTCTTGGGGCGTGTTTTTTTACGGACAACTCGCTGTTATGTGTCCGGGCTCATTACAGATCCAACAAATGAAATTTGGTGTTTGATGATTCCCTTGTTGCTGTGGGCATACTCCAGCCTCGTGGCCTGGTTGGCTGCAAAGCTGGCAGCTAATAGAAAAAATAGGCTTTGGCCTCGCGCTGTTAGACCTACAATTTTTGTCCTCATGCCCGGTTGCTCTACAAAGTTGGCATGTTTGCTGGTCATGACACTGGGAAGCTATGTGTCCGGATTTTTTTGCAAATTTGACACTTCTGACTGTCTCTGGTTTTTCTGTAACACACGTCCGTAGTGCGTCCGTTCTTATTGCAGTAACCGCACAGGATACTGTTTGTTGGGGTGCTGTAAGTTGCTGTATATTTCGTTTGGGTGCGTGTTTCGTGTGATTTGGGGTTTCGGAGAAAACGTAAAGATTCGAGCTCCTTTTCGATCGAGACTGCTTCTTTTACGATGTCTGTAATGTTGCTCCTGGTTGAAAGAATTCGTCTAATCTCGGGTTTTAGGCCTCTTCGGAAACATTTTCCTGCTACATCTTTAATACTAGTCTTTTAAGTTTCGGAACAGGCGGTGCTTGTTATTCTTCGGTTCGCTTCCAAGATTTTGTTTGCAAGGTCGTAAATCCTACTGTCGTAGGAGACTATTGTTTCATTTTCTAGCTGATACTCGCGTCCAAGGTCTCCTAGAAGTTGTTCTACCGCCACTGAGGGGCAATAGTAATTTTTCAACTGTTCTTTTAACGCATATAATGTAGCGAAAGTTTTCCCCGTCGTGCCTTTTCGTGCTTCTTCTTGTAATGTTACTTATAGGAATCGGACTAGGGTCGACTCGTTCTCGGTGCCAACGATTTCTAATGCGTCGTCGCATGCGTGAAGAAAGTCACTAAGGGAGATGTGAACTCCATTAAAATGAGGTACTATTTTCACAGCGTCTCTTATAGAGAATTTTCGTGATTGGCTATTGTCACCATCTTCTTTGTTTACCATTTTTGGCAGCTTTTGAGGTGGCTTAGTTGGTGGAAAGTTAGTCTCGGACTTTGGCAGATGATTGATTATTTCTGGTTTTTTTTTTTTTGTACCTGTTCTGTTTCTTGAGTACAATCAGGTACAGGGGATTTCGGTTGAGGTTATTTAGCTAACAAGTGGCTAGATTTGAAAGTATTTACTGGATCTGTCGAAGTTCGATCCTCTTATGGCTTTTCGCTCCACGAAAAGGGCATAGAAAAAGAAGGAAAGGATGTAATTTTTTTTTTTGTGACTTTTTTATGTAGCAGGAGAAAACAAATACACGTATTTATGAGAAAAAAAATTTTAAATAAATAATACAATTCAAGGTTTACAAAATTTTTCATTTTACAGGTCTTTTACAAAACATTGCATGTGTTTCAGCTTTTCCTCTTCTAAATGCTTTTTTACGTCAGCAAATGCAGTTTCCAGGTTTGCTGAGGATGCGTTTTGCTTAATTATGATCGAATTATTCTACCTAAAGCACGCGGTTCAAGATTCTTGTAAACCTTTTCTAACGAACGTAGAACACAAACTATCATTAAAAAGATCGATTTTACTTTCAAGAGGAAGTCTCTTAAAGCGATGAGAGGATATTGTGGCAGTGTTAGCCTCCTCTTGAGTTTTCTGTAGCTGCGAAAAAATTTCTTTGGTTAGTCTTGTCTAGCGTAACTTGTATTGGCGCCTTTTGTTCTGGCCTTTCATTTTCTGATTTCACGTTTTGTTATGGTCAGGTTGTTTTTTGGTAAAGTAACTGTAATCGGGTTCTACTAATCATGGAATGATAGAAATGAATGATATATACTTGTGAGAGGGGAAGGAGAGAAAGAAAAAATGTTCACCTAAGGTGTATGAGTATGAGAGCCGAATTTCACACTCTGAACTCGTACTAATTAAAGAGTGAAACGCTGTGTTTGGGTGAAGTCTGATGGCTGTATAAGGTTATTCCGGATGCAATGAGTCACGAAAATCTTGAGTGACCGAACGGCTGTTTCTTTAAGAGCCATTAAGGTAGTGAATTACTTTTTTTTCACGGTTTTTCCAGAAGCGGTGACTGTTACTTTAAGTCACGATTATCATTCGTACAAAACTCCCGAGCTAGGCAAAGATGCTCGAGAGGAAATGACTCATTGTGGGCCACTTAAAAACTTCAAAATTTTGATCGAGAGCTGTTGAGGCGGTGAATCATACTCAAATTCACGGTTATCGTGGCGAGTAATGTATTGGTAATTTACTTAAGCTATTTTCCAAACTCTTGAAATACACGACCAGTGCCTATAGTGTAGTTATTAGTGGATTTTTACTTTTTATTTTACTTTGTACACGACCCGGAGGGAGATTTTTACAAGTTTTTGTAAATTTAGATATACGAAACTTTTGGTCTTGGCAAACTAACGCCCCTGAGCCTGGACGTACTTGTTAATTGAGTTTGGAAAAAATTGGTGCTAAATTAGGAGAGGCGTTGAACCCACCAAACGGTCTACTAGAGTGAAAAATCCTTTTTGAATAGAGTTGCCTGCTCAGCGTTAGCTAAAGTTCACCTCATCGGGAAGAGGATACGAACCTCGTCCAGGTATTGCTACCAGATCGTAGGTTGGGCGGTTTTAAATTTCTAGCAACCACCTCGTCCGGGTATTGCTACCAAAACGCAGTCACCTCTACTCATGTAAAAGCAAAGAAAAAAAATATATGGACATAAATTATTACGAAAAAAGTATATTAAAAGAAAACATTTAGGGATGAAGAAACTTTAATTGATTGTATCATACTTTTGCTTTACATCTCTCTCTCTCTCTCTCTCTCTCTCTCTCTCTCTCTCTCTCTCTCTCTCTACCGGCAGTGGACGGAAAAGATGTGTGGGTGTAAGCGAGTGACTGTGATTGTGGTTAATGGCGTAAGTTCGAAAGTGCTGACGGGTCTTCCTGCCCGAGTAAGGTAAGTCCAAGGTGCGGAAGCGTGGACGTGTTCGGTTGTCTTGGATGCGATAAGCTCTCCTGCCCAACTGGAATGCGGATGAAGCAACTGATGCACGGTAGACTTTCAAGACTCCCGGAGTTTACTGTAACGGTGATGCGGATTTTTCGAGACTGACGATATGGAAAAAACGACCCGCTTATATATGGTTTTGAATGGCGGAGGCTTATCGACAAATCTGGATTTTAGCTGCTTGGAGGTGGGGTTCTCAAGTTCTAGAAGTTTCTGAACGTTATCAGTAACCACGCGTGTCGGACTTCAACAGTAGCCGTTTTGTCAGGGGTCTCAAGGGAAAAGGTGCACTTAACGTGTTAATTGACATTTCATAATAAGTATGCATGCTTGGATGTGTAATGAGAAATGTGCTTTTTGGGGAAATGGACTGTCTGTGCGAGCGGCGCTGCACTCGCCGCGTAACAAAACTTTTGGTGATATGTGGCGTGTGGCAGTAGAGAGGCTATATATAGTACAATGGTTTTGATTCTTACAATTAATTGTTAGTATGTTAGTTTCACAATTTATATAATTTTGACAATTTCTATGTACATAATGAAATGATCCACCTGCGATATTTGAGATCTACATTAAGAGCATAGTAGAGCAGCAGTGCATACTAATTTTGCTTAAGGAAAACGATGTTAAAAGCTCCTTTTCAAGCAGGGATAACCTTGGCGGATTATCAATTTTCTTCGTCGCAGATGTACTACTTTTATAAATCTTAGATCTAAGTATTAGTAGAAAGATAAGTTTCATATAAAAAGTATGATAGCGTCATACAATTTCGGGACGCACGTGCGGGAACTTATTTGCGTCAGGGCCATTATCCGTAGGTAGATCCCGTTGGCTAGGAGCATGTCGCAACCGGAGTTAGTTATGGGTGGAAATGTCGCATTAGTGTAATGGAAAGTGTCTGGAATACACTTTGAAGCAAGTTGTGAAATAACGGACAGAGATAAAGAACAACGGCTTTCAAAATCAGATAAGTGAAAATCGTCGGACTTTAGGCCGGTAGGAAGGATGAGTAATGGGAACTAGGGGGGAGGAAATATATTTGAAAAAATTGTATACGTGGACGTAACACTCCTTTGCCGTGCAAGGTGGCAAAAAAATTTCATTGCGTTTATATCTTGAAATATTTTGTATGGCTTAGTATGTTAATAAGATTAAATTTAATTTTGTACTGAGACCCAACTCCATCCGAAAAAAAATTTTTAATACTATTTAGACCCATTTTTTTATCTCATGCGAGTTATCAACTAGGAGCTAAATAAATATCCTGATTTTGCATCATGTTTAAGATATTTCGAAATGACAACAAAGCTTTCATGTTGTGAGGAATTTTTTTTTTTTAAAGCTACGTGAGGATGCAAAGTAGCTAGAATATTGGCCCAATGTTCTGATTGAACAGCGAGTTAATTGGAAACGTACAGTTTTTACTGAAATCTAAGCTGAGTACCACTTCTCCTCATTCGACTGAATTTTTTATTTATTTGATAAAAGCTGCTTAAAATCTCGCTAAAATATTGTGCTTTAGCAATTTAGGAAAATCATTGTTTGGACATATCAAAAATTTATTTTCTCGATTCTTCTTTGGATAACAGTTCGCATCTATCTGTGTTTTTCCACTGACTGAACGTAATCTCTGTGATTTCAGAACTATGTAATAAATCTGCATTTGAGCAATAATGAATCCGGAGCCAGGATAATTCTCACAGTTGAAAAAAAAGCAATCAGGTGTTGAACTTTTGCAGAGCATCTCGTTTAATGCATTCCGATATGTATAATTAACCTATTTGGATACATTTTTCTTCACCCTTTAAATTTCAATAACATGTTTTGGTGTATTTAACAAACGCATACGTTAAGAGTCTTTTTTGTGCCAGCTGAAAAACATTCTCGTAGTTCTAATTTACAGAATTTGGATAGTAAAATTTTAATATCTAGATTCTGTTCGATAAGCTGCTTGTGTAAACTATCAAGATTATTTGAAAGTAGTCTCATTTGCTTTGGCTGCCACTGATCATTTTCAACAACTGAAATGTAATCTTTCATTCCCGGCATCTATCTACGAACATCATCAGACAGAAAGAACCTTTACAGCATCGAATGTTTTGTAAACGTTTTAAAAATTTTGCCTTTTAGACGAAGAAACATATATAAAAATCTGCTTTAATGATAGTTTTCACAATTGTTGAAAGAAAATAATAAATTTTCTTCATTTACTAAAATTATGCGATAAACAAGCTTAGCCGCCTCATATTGGTGTTATCATCCGAATAGTAACACTTTTGAGGCGGACCATTTACGAGAATAGCATTTTCCATATTATTTGTACTTAATATTTCACTTTTATTATTTTGCTTTTCCATGTGTTTTGACTCTTGTTTCTGTGATGTAATAAAAAATTTATGTTGACAAAGTATAAATTTTTTTATTAAATCCAATCCTACTAGAAATTTACAATTGATAACACCATCTTTTACTATGGAAAACTAAAAATCCCCTTCTATATTACCAATTTTAATTCTTACTGTAACCAAACCCTCTGTATTCGCTATTCTAACTTACTTAAGATATATTAGATCAACAATCATAAAGACCCACTGCTGGAAATCCATTTGCCAAAATCTTAACTTTAATAAGAGGAAGAACTATTCGTTTTTTGCCTCCTTATAACTCGCTATCACTTCTTCAATCTAATTATTATTTGTAAGTTTAATATTACCATTTTTTGTCTTCTTCACTTGTTCATCCTTATTACGACATACACTCTCTGAATGAAATATATTTTTAAAATCTATTTATTGCGTCATTTAACATACCAAATTACTTGAATTTTTCTATTAAATCTTCTATATTTACCACAGATTTTCTATTTAATTTATATAATATTTGGTAAGCTAATTACAATCATATTAATTTAAGAATTTGTAGACATTGTCTCATCTATCTTTACAGTAACCTTCTTTTCTTTAACGCATACTCTAACAACGAAACATTGTAAAACTTAAAATTGTATGCAAACGCTATATCTGTCCAGGACTTCGCAGAAAAGGTATCAACAAAAGAATTATTCCACGCCTCCCAGTTTATCATAGAATTCTGCTTTGAAAATACATTGTACCAATCCAATACCGATTTTTTAAAAAACAACCTTAATCTTTCAGTAAATTTGTTCTGAGCGATTCCCACTCTGACACACTCATGAACAAATATCGAATCCAAAAACTCGCATTTAAATTTTCAACGTAAAATTTTTCAATCTCTTTACGTTTTGCTAATGAACTTATTCGCTTTCCTAATGTTCCCGTTGATGCGTTGTTTACATCTGTACCATAATCTGAACTCACCTCTTCCAAGTATTCATCATAAAACACAATATTTCTTTCTGTATCCCAATAAATCTTTCGGAGCTCGTAAGTCAAAGTCAACAAAACATAGCGAAACTTGTTGCGAACCTATAAACTCTTGACGAGGTTTTTCACTATTGTGTTTTAAAAAAGTCGATTGTGCTGGGCACTAGTTTGCTTATCTACTGAAAATGAAAAACGTTCCTCTTAACCAAGCAGCTGAATCCGTTTACCTTTTACCACAGTACTCTTAGAATGTGCACCAACTTCCGAAAAAAAAAAATTTGCTTTTATCTTCATTGTATTGATTTGTAACTCCCTTTTTAAGAGACTTGAATGGGATTGAAGATTTATTTGGCATATTAATCAATACTTGCATAGTGTAGTAAAGAACTGTAATACAAATGATTGTGAAATGATAATGAACCTAAGCTGATAAAATATTACAGTAAACGAATAAATTTAAAACTAACTTGAATCAATACAATTGCCGATAGCAAAACTTATTTACATTAGAACAATAACATCACTCAATACAAGGTTATCAGCTCGGAGTCCTTTTCCATACTGTCTATATCTCCAAAGACAACCAACGACAAAGCCGAGCTTGACCACGTACAAGCTTACATACAGATACAAATTATGTGAGATATATGATTTAATTTATGTAAACAACTGTGCAATGAAATTTTAACTGGAGTACAGATTGAGAAGAAAGGGTATAAAAATACTTCACTTGATCAAGAGAATTAAGAAATGTGGAAAATAATATTAGGATAATTTTGCAGAGTAAAGAACCAAATTTTAGGTAAGGACTTAGGGGCTGGCTGATTGGGGTTGGACTAGGTTGAGTTTTGGCTGTGGTGTGCTAATCAAGAAATTAAAAAATAAAATTGTGTTATAGCTGACAGAAGATAATGAAAGAGTGGGAGCTACAAAAGAGGTATTCTGCATTATATCTTTATTATTTTTCCTATAATTTTTTTCTGTTGCGGGGGGGGGGGGTGAATTCAAAATTACTTTAGTAAAATCCTTTTTTTTTTCTTTAATCGGTTTCAAATATTGTTTTATTTTTTATTATTATTTTGAAATATATAAATACCATTGCAATTTAAGTTATTCATAAACTTACTGAAGGGAATCAGTAATTTTTTCAGATTTTATTATATATAAGAAATACAAAGGCCGTAAAGCATAATGTTTTCTTTAAAAGTTTTAGCATACTAATTAATCTAAAATTTAGTGAAAAAAATTGCTTCTGTCACCAATAGTTCGGTTGAAAATAAGAAAAAGCCACGAAAATCTTTTTTTTCGTTCTGTTTGAATAACTATTGTTGGAATACAATTATGATACTTGAAATTTATCAAAATATTGTTTACGTTATGTATACGTAAAAGTCATAAACTCTACTTGATCCGCTGGATCGTTCACGAACAATGGAATTTGCAACTAAAAAAACTTTAAAGTTTCAATTTATTCTAAAATTTCTTAAAGGATTGAACATTACCGTATTTGATTTTACGTACTAACATAGTCGTATGTTTCATTATTTAATTATAAGATTTATGATTTGATTGTGTTAAACTAACATTTAGCAATGAAAAGGATTTGAAGCTGAGTTTCATATTTGTTATATTTTAGTTTGAATTTCATTGAATTACTCAAAAATATATGCGAACTTATGTAAAGAAAAAGTTACTGTGCGACTAATTGTTGCGGAGATACCGTTTTTTAAAAAAAAATTACTGTTAAGTTTGTCTTTCGAAATTAAACAATGAACAGAAGTACATTATGTTTAAATTACTATATTTTTGAAGGAGTAATTTTGCAATTGTTTATGGCTCTTTCTATTGTTTCTACGACGAATTATACACAATGTTTTCCCGTTATGTTTTAAAAGTTTTTTTTTCCAAATTTCAGAAATTATTTTATTTTCCCAACAACTTTTTTCATTTTAATTTTTGTTACTTTGAAAAAATTAATATTAGTTGCAGCTTTGGCTTTTATTTGAAATTAATTTAGATAAGTGGATAAATTATTTATTAATAAAATTTTTTTTTCCTAGTTAATTTGATTATCTGGATTTTTGTAAGTTAGTTTTAAATTATTCGAATTAAATGCTGAAGTGAAGTTCACCTTTTCCTTACCATCATCTTTTTTATTAGCGGTATTACTATTCGTCACATTTGTTAAATTACGCTTTAGTAGAACTAAGTTGGTTATTTTTAGACGTAGTAGTAGAACATTGTATAAAAAACAAAAGTTTTTTTTTGGCAAATATGGAGCTTTCTTGCCCTTAAATCTAATTGGATCCTCTGTTGTGAAATGCATGTGCTATCCAGCTAACCTTGTCTGTTTACATCATGATAAAAAGTATAATGCACCTATAAATAAAATAGATTACACGGAAAATAGTGCTAATCATATTCTGTAAGAAAATAACATTGTTTGTGATTGGGACTCCTAAGCAAATTCCATTTTAGTTATAGTTTGCAGGATTACAACGTAATCTTGGTTTGCAAGTGCCTGGTTTCCTTTCCACCATTTACATGAGTCGGTTGATCTGTCCGATTCTGGTAATAAGGTATGATTATACTATGTACGTTATTCCGAACCACAATAGACTACTCTGCTTACATTCTGAATTGCTAAATAAATTATTCATTAATAAACAGTTTAATCGGGCAATTCTATCTGGTTCTTTGGTCTTAGGTGCTTTGGTTTTATTTTATTTGGATTCCGTATTTAGCAAAATTTTACGGGTCTTTCAGAATGTGTTTTATCAGCGTTATAACGGACGTTGATGTTTTTTATTGCCTGCCTTAGAAGAGCCAACTTAGTTATTTTTACGTGGTAGTAGAAAATTGTATAACAACAAATTTTTTCCTTCTTACAAATAGAAAGCTCAGTTTTCATGAAATCTAATTATTTTTCTACGCTGTCAAAATCATGTCCTATTCAGCCAACCTTGTCTATTTACATCATAATTGAAAGTATAATACACAGAATCATATCGCTCATAATATTTTGTATCAAAAAGACGTGGTATCCGATTAGGAGATCTTAGCTTATCACTGTTCTGATATAGTTTGCTAGATTCTAGCACAATTATGGTTTGCAAACGCCTTTTTTTTTTGCACCATCTGCATCAATCGGTTGCTCTGCACAATTCCTGTAATAGGTTCTTATTGTCGTATGTACTTTATTCTGAAATCGAGTAAAATATTCTAATTATACTATTAATTAGTAAATAAATGATCTATCAATAAACATTATAAGCGTGCGAGTCTATTTGTTTATTTGGTTGTAGGGGTTGTAGGTAATTGAATTGTATTATAAGTTTTTTTCGTATCGAGCTAGAGCGTACGGGTCTGCTGTTATCTGTTTCACATCTCTTATGACTAACAGTCACGTCTATTTATTACATAAGTGGTGCGTGAAAAATAAAAAGTGCCAAGGGGCTGTAAAAGAGCGCCTTCGGCTGCAATCGGTTGTTTTAGGCAATGTTCGAGGATGTTAGAGGGCTTCCCTGAGGTGGTCCGTCTATAGTCGGAATTATTCGTCTGTTTTCGGCCGAGTTCGGTGATATAGTGTGTTTCGGGTAACTTGGAACATATTCAGCTATAAAAATAGGCATCGGGTAAAAATTTATGAGTTTTTGAGGGGGGGGGGGGGGGGCGCCAAATCTTGAAAAGTTTCTAAGGGTTTGGGGGGGGGGGGGGGGGGGGTATATATATAAACTTAGCATAATAGGATATTTATTACGTTACTGGACCACAATGAAATTTCATTTCTATTGGCGATCCTAAGACCCACACGCATTGATCCTCTTAATTTTATTTTTTATTGATCGATGTCATCAAAAGGTATCAATGAAAATCAAACAAAACACAGTAAAATTGACATGGATTGACATTTTTCATGTAATTGACTTGGTTCTTGGTCAAGTGAACATTCATGTATACAAGAAAAGAAAAGGGATTCATTTTTTATAGATAGTTTCGATTAAAGAAATGTATCTGTACTTTCAAAAGTACAACCAAATTGATTATTACAAGATTTTTATGCATAAATAATGACGAAGCAAGAGTTGTTCCTTCCTACCAAAAATGTTTAGCATTTTTTGCACAAAATGATTCGTATTTACTTAAATCTTCATTATAAAGCATAATTTAACACGCAGTGTTTAAAAAAAGAGTAGGACTTATCTTACCTAATTTTTTTTTTTACTTACAAAATACAAATATGTTCCTGTCAGTTTTTTAAAATTGCAATTTATTAACATTTATTTATTTGAAAGCGCTGTAAAATCTATTAAATATACCTTTTTACAAAAGTAGAAGTATAACACGTTTTAGGAAATACAAATTAAACTTTCAAAATAATTATTAAAATATTACTAAAAAAAAAGTGAAATAAATTAACGATTATGCTCGTTTTAGCTTGTTAAAATGATTTTAAAATGAAAAAAAATGAAATACATCAACATTGTACACAAACACGGACTCTCTTACAATTTTTTACTACTTTTTTAGTAATATATTGATAATTATTTTAAAAGTTTAATTTATCTTTACTAAAACGTGTCATACTTCTACTTTTGTGACAAGATTTTTTAAATTGATACGACGGGAAATAAAATCTGCAATTATTACGTAAAAATGATTCGCGAGAATCATTCTGTGGGGTTCAGTGACGGTAGCATCTGTTGTATGGGGGGAGAGGCGGAGAGGGACGAAGCCCCATGCTTCCAAACAGAAAAAAACCGCCGAAAAAAGAAAACTGTTAATTAGTTACTTTAGTAACTATTAGAGATCTTAAGAAGTAAATAAAAAATAAATTAACAAATTAGTCTGGGGTTTGACTATGATCCCGTTTGCACGAAGTGCCTGCGGACGAAATGAGGTGATTTTAAGGGAGTTCTATAGGTTACAAAATTAACAATGATAATCACACAATTTATCCATGTATAAATAGAACCTTCAAAAGAAGACTGTCAAAATTTGGAGGCATGAGGGTTTCTTGGAGCTGAGAAATGAATATTTTACTGTGATGTATTTTCATACGTAACCTTATGAAAAATAACACTTTTTAAGAGTTATTATTCGAATATCTCGCTGGTTAACAATGAACTTTCAATGAAATTTTTTTCTGAGATGAAAGAATATAAGATTATTTAAATTAAATTTTAAAAATGCGATGACGATCTCTATGAAACGTCTTATAAATATTTATGCCGACCGAAAACCACTAAAGGTTATGTTTTCACGCAAGTACGAGATAGACAGACGACATATCAAACAGTCGCATGCACAGTAGCTTACAGCACGGACTATAGCGAGGGATAGAACTTCCTTAAGTGTTTCTGGGTGTAGAATTTTAATCCACTAATTGCTTTTCGATAATTGTGGTCTAATTTGTTTAAAATAGCAATTGTTTCAAAAAAATCTGTGTTGAAAATTCTTATTGTCCCGATTTTATTTTGGTATGAGTATGAAGGCCCATTTAAGAGGACGTGGGAGGTAAGAGGTTATGTTCTATGGGGATTCTGCCGTTTCAAACTTTTCTCCTCTTTTACTTAACGGAATTAGATGAAATTTTGAG
>JAPYYV010010175.1:0-15735 GCA_030522625.1 Copidosoma aretas
AACCGGTTTTTTCTATCATTTTTTCTTGCTTATTATAAACAAACCGTTGTTCAAACATTTTCTGCTCTGATAAAAGTAGTTTTCTTGCATAGAGTAGCGTTTAAAAAAGAATATAAGTCCAGTGCTGTCCTTGAATTATCATCTTGATGGAAATTATGCTTGATTTATTGTAAGTTAACTATTTTTCTACTATTTTCTTGGTTTATTATAATCTTATAGTTGTTTAAAATGATCTTGCATGCATAGAAATAATTAAATTCCATAGCGCAATGCAAAGCGAACAATTCTACGCTAGTAGTCGTACTCTATCTATTATTTTGGTTTAATAATTTTTCGTCGACCACGCCTTATAGTACAGCGGCTAAGTCCAGCGGATAGTTTCAGCTTTATTTTTCATGGATCTGTTTTGTACATAGTTTTTCAAAGTTGTAACGTAGTTCCTCTTATTCCACAATTTTCCAGCTTACACAATAGCAACTTATGGCTAACGCAATCAAATGCTTTACGCACATTAATAAAGGCCAATGCAGTTGGTTGGGAATGATCAAGCCCTGCATTTATATAATCATTCAGTGATGCAAGAGCATATTTGCATCCCTTGTTCTTTTGAAATCCATACTGATTATTTGCAATTAGACCATGCGATGTAAAAAAATTATGCTATCTGTTGTAAATTATCTTTCAAAAATTTTTTGAAAAATTTGATATCAAAGATATTGGTCTGTAATAAGAGACACTGTGCTTATATTCCTCCCGATCAACAGGTATAACATAAGCTTTTTAAATTATATTGAGTAATACCCCTTTTCAAAACACATAATAAATATACAGGCAAGAGGGGAGGTCAAGCACGGGGATAGCTCCTTGATAACATTTGCATGCAATCTATCTACACCACCAATTTTGTTCTTTAAGGACATAATTGTATTCATTACTTCATTCTCACTAGTCGGATTCATGTATATTGGATTTGCAAAGCTTGGTTCGTTAAATAAATCTGGCTTGACAAAAGGTTCCTGAACATTCTCTCCAGTTCTTTTACCACTTTCTCTAAAATATTTATCAAAAGTTTGCTCTATCAAAATAGGATCCGTGATAAGATCATTTCCAACACTACTTTCAATACAATACAAATTACCCGACCTGCGTGTATTATGACTAATCTTACCCTTGATAGATGACCATAATTTTTTAGTGTCAGCTCTAGCTAATATTGCACTCTCATAATTGTTCTTTGCTTTGTATAACAATTTTTTTAAAGCACCACTATATCACTTATAATTTACAAATTTAATATTGTTATTATTATCTTTCTTTCAAATTATATACAGAATCTCTTTGGTCTTGCACGATTTTTTCAGTTCTGTTGTTATCCAAGGTCTTCTACTTCTATCTTTCTTATTCTGCACTATTAATTGACCCCTCTACTCTACTGTCTACGCTGCTAATCAGAAATTCAGTCATCTGGTCTATGTTATCACTGGAAATATTTTTATTGACGACTGACCACTCAATACGATCTGCAAGTGCATATCATTTATTGTAATCAATAGTAGGCTTTCTACTCAAAGTCTCACATTTACAGCGTAAATTACAGATTATTGGGTAGTGGTGAGTTATCTTTGGAACTGATTTGTAGACCATGTAATCAGAACTGGATCATATAAAAAGGGGATCAACACAACTACCTGCCTCTTCATTGTCATTCTTAGGTCTTGTTGCTCTATAGAGTCCAGGAATGTAGCCTTTTTCCAAAAGCATACACTGATATTCATTTGATGTAATGTCATTGGTAAGGATATCTATGTTCATATCTCCCAATATGATATGATGTTTGTCCGACACACTATTAACAAGAAAAGCCTTGAAATCATCTAGAAAATTCATATCCTTATGGTCGTGGTACCTATATATGCCTGTAATTTTGATGCGTTGATCACTATCGGAAACGACAACAGACAGAGTGTTTAATTTACCAAAGACTTGTCTTTCAATGGTATGCTTGATCTTACTTTTAACGTATAGTACAACACCGTCTGCTTTATTTATAGTTCTGTTATTTGTGTATGTAATATGATTTTCAATGTCAATAAACAAGCTAGCCGCAGAAAACAACCTGGCTTCTGCACATATCACAATGTCTGGCTGCACAGTAAACTAACTTAAGAAAATCTCTAAGTTATATTTATATGAGTTTATACTTCTAATATAGACTAAAAGAATGCTTAGGCTATCCAAATCATCACTTTTAGAATACTCACTACTATTATTTCATGTTATTTTTCTTCTAGCAATTTCTTGATAATCAATATGATTCATTATTTATATTTGATAAAGTCTGTATTAGGTTCACATGGATAGTCAATTTCCTTGATAACTCTTGTGAGCACAATAGTGTGAAAATATTATTTTTCCAACCGCTTTACATTGACGAGACTAGAATGAAAATTTACTAACTTGACGTTATCTATTATAATTTGATTTCGCAAAACTGACGAGGTTCCAATTTAGATGTATGAAGTTAGTCTTATTTAAAAACGAAGGCAACGACACCGTACACTATTGGCAGATTTAGTATTTTTCGCATTCTCAAAGTAGTCAAACTACATGATTTCACTTTAGATAGCAATGGTCGTCATAATCCTCGACTTTTCATGGTGAGCGTGATCTAAATATTATTTTTCAACTACAACTTATAGAAAATTCTTGAATATTTGACAATAAAATAAACAGATTCTAAGTACTAAAATAAAATAATTTTTACAAGGATCCTATATGTATATTTAATTTTACTCTTACGCAAAACATGAAAAACAATTAAATTTCCGGAAATAGTTTAGGACTATTGAATTGTTATGAACATGGTTGTCTTAATTCTCTTATAAAATGTCAAAACATGTGCGTTTTTAAAGTTGAGTGTTGTAAACGTGGCGCTAGCCATAGTAAGATATACAATTTATATGATGTAATGAAAGCAATGGAGCAATCGGCAGTATAACTTAGCAAATTTTTGTCAGCTTAGTAGGGCAGTTAGTGTTAAGTGTTTTTGTTCGATGTTAAAGAGTCCAATTTCGAAGCTCTATATCTTGAAAGCAGCTCCTCTAATCTTTAAAAAATTTTGAACATAAATGTACAGACAACTTAGAATCTCTTCTATAAAATTAGGGATGTTCCGATCGTATAATCCTGTAGAATCGTAATTGACCTGCCAAAATTTAAAAAAAAGTATCTATATGTATGCTGCATGTACAGATCTTTTCTTGGAGGATGTTTGTCGGTTGATTGAGATAATACAGAATCGTAAATTTTGGACGTAGCAAACTTTATAAAGTATTTTATGTTTTTGCCATACATTGCTAGTCAAATTTTTGCTAAAATTGTCAGTTAAGTTTTTCAGATAAGATGCTCCAAAGTCGGACTCTTTAACATATAAAGTATACGCTTACTGCTAAACGTCTACCTAGCAGTTGACAATTTGCTGAGTAACATTGCTAATTGTATTATTTTCTAGGTGCAGCACAAGCAGGCATAGAATAATATCATTTTCGCCCTCTGTATTATCTGATTAACTTAAAAAAAGAGATCGTGTATTTAAATAGTAGTCTTAGTCAAGACACTGTTTTTTAAGCAATATTACAACATTTTTTAAAAAAAGGAGAAATGAGAAATGAAAGAATTTGACATCTACAAGGAAGGAATTAAATTAAAGCAATGTACTTGTCCATAAATCATGAGGTTAAGATTCGATTGTGACAAATTACATAATATGTTTCAAACCTCTCGGACGAGAAAACTGACTACATAAAGGGTATATAATATGTTTCGATAGGTAAGGCACTGAGTGAAGACTGTGATAATATGAGTATTTGAATCATTGCTGAAACATTATGTGACTACAAAAGAAATTATATCAATACCATATCATCCGTTGTAGTTTATAAATACGAATCTGTCTCGTTGTTTTAGGTCAGATGTATGAAATTTATCTTATTCCAGACCAAAGAAAAAGTAAATCTTCTCTAATTTGCAGATAAGATATACAGTGAATTCTTAAATAAGTTTCTTAACATTATGTCTCATTAAAGTCTAATGGTTCTTTACTTTTTATAGTTGACGTAATCTAATTAATATTTTTAAATTCAGATTATAAAAAAAAATTCAAAAATTTGATCAAAAAATGAGCAGATTTTAAGACGAAAAATAAAAAAATCTTACTAAGATCCAATAGGATACTCTATTTGACTTTTACAAAAAGGATTATGTGAAACGATAAATCTTTTGGAACAAAATAGTTACTATCCAATTAGCATTAACGTGGTCGTTGTAATCCTAATAAAAAATTTTAAGTCAAGATCATTTAAAAAATCTATTTAAATAGGACGCGTGCCATAATAAGATGATAAATTTTTATGGATCTAAAGCTAGCCCTACGAACAGTGGCCTTTCCAGAGACGAATCGCTTCTATGGGGCGGCCAGCAAAAAAATATTTTTATATTGCTTTTTTCAACCGTTCCTTAATCTTTTAGAAAAAATTAAGGCCACTGAGCTCTCTACAGTGCCAACACAAAATAAATCGATAAAAGTATCAGAACTCTCCTTTGGCTCCTTTGGCCACGGGATCAACCTCCTCTCCTAGACCATGCATAAAATACTAACGTAAAAAATGTATTCATTGTATGAAATAGTAGTAAATGATAATCAAGAGGTATTATATCATTAGATCAACCTTAATAGGATTGCAGTATATGAAAATAAATTACAATAACGTTTTCAATATAAACTTTATAATCGTATTTGTCTGGTTACGCTACCCCGAACTTATTAAGAGATATGCCTGATTTAGAAGCACGTATGGCTGAAGCACCGGAGTTCGGCTCGCCGAATCAGCTTGCCGAGCTCCAGTCTCTCCCTTCATCCCTCAAAAACATGGGAACCTGAGCGATCGGCTCTTGTATATTCAACTGCATGAACTTTCATTTCACACTATTTCATAAGGATGAGTACGATAAATTTTTTTTTCATTAAAAGTACATATATCAAACCTAAATCTTTCTAAATCTAAGCCCTGTGCAATGTATAATTTGATTGTACGAATTTAGTCAAAAAAAATTATTTTGGCTCTTGTGCATACTAGGACAAACTTTTTCTATTAAATTTGTAAAAAAAATTCTGCTTTGCAGCTACTTTAAATTTATCCTCAGTTAGTATTAAGTGGGGTATTGATGGTTTATCGTTGATGATTGATAGCAGTCGGTTAATAGTACTGTGAATCAATAGAGCTGATAGCCAACACTATAATTTATAGCGGGGCCCAACGTATCACGAGGGCCTAATGAAGAAGATCCGACTTGGCACCAGGATAAAATAGGCAGGATCCAACTCGTCGGTAGTAATAGGTCATGATATCTTTCGGGACTTAGCTTGACTTCTTCGGATTCAACAAAAAACTTCCTCAAATACAGTCCTAGTTGCAAGTAATAATAGACAGAATCATTTTCAACTGTGGCTTGAACCCGCAGCCTTCTGCTTATGATACGCTGTTAAATAATAAAGTGTTTCGTGCCTACTGTGTGTTTCAAACATTCAAGATCATCAAATTTAAGTTTTATTCTTGTATACTTACCCTTTTCAACCACAGCTTGATTTTAGTAATTGATTAATGTCATACGTGGCACGACTTATGATTGATTGATGAAATTATATTATGTAATAGCTTGAAAGGTCTACAATCAAGTGCCATTTTTTATTCAACAAAGTAGCTGTATCATACTTGCTCGCATACTTTGGCCTTCAATTATTATTTTTTAATACTATTTAGAGGGTATTAGATATCTTATGTGTTATCATATCCCGTACGTTTTTTTTGAACATATTTAATAAAAAAATCATGATGTCTAAGCAAAACTAAGCTCTTTTGATATAAGTACATTAGTTCGACCTTAGTATCTGCGAATGAGTAGAAAATAAAGTATCATTTATTAAAAATTTTCTCAATTATTCAATTATTACTACAGTTATTTTATGACTACAATGATATTAGCAAAAATAGCTTTAATTATTACAATAATTCGCGCAGAGTAAGTAGCCTATCAATTCATCTAAGAAATTATTTTACAAAGCTTTGGATCCTACTATATTGTCTATAGAATGTAGACTACTTCGATCACAATGAAGCTCATTTTTTTGTAACGTTAACAGGTGAGTAAGAAAGACAGGTGCTCTACAAAGTATCCAAAACAGCACAAGAATTATTTTTTAATTATTGCAGCTTTCTATGCTAGCTTTTTTCAAGATAAATATTTAAAAGATAACTCCGTAGCTACGTTTTCCGACCCATACTAATTCTTGTCCAATATCAATATAATCTCTCTGTTATCCCAGATGCGTTTTATATAATTGTTACTGTTTATTTGACTTCTTCTGTAGCTCATCTTCACACCTTGTACCCTTGGTTCTCTGTGTACTTAAAGAGGATTTTCTTTTACAGAACTCAAGTTGCCATTTAGCGATGGACTTCACGTGGATATGCTTTTGTAACTTCTGTCTTCTAATACTTCTCATTTTTTTTTACTTTTTATTATTGAACAGACGTTTTTATGTTCCTTCAAAAATGATTTTACACACCTTCACCAGCATTTTATAGGCTTTTATTAACTATATGAATAAATGATTTAAAGTTGAAGTATACTGTTATTTGATCTTTAGTTTTTGTTATTGGCGGTTGTTATTCTTCATGTAAAGTTCTCACATAGAGTTTTTCTGTTTCTGCGGACTCTTTCGTCGTTGTCTTTTGATTTATTTCCAAATCAAGCTGTACCCTTAGTCCACCTACCAACACCTTTGAACTATAAACTATGAATTTATATTGTAGGCCATATCTTGCAATGATACTTCATTAGCGATGATGCAAGGCCAGTTTTTAATTAGGATGAGGTAAATTGTTGATCTTACGTAGAATTCCTTGAATTTACCTGTCTAAGTTGGTAATTGTATTGTGAAAGGTTTTTCTAAGCATCCAAATAAGAGTAATACATTATGCTACGGTCCGTTCAAGGCAATCATGAAAATCTTCTGCTGGCCTTGCCCTATTGTTTCTTCCAGCGCTCTCTTGTATCTTTCATAGCATCACCTTTCGGGTGCTTGTTAAAGATATTGTAAGAACTCTAGGTAAGGTTTTTAGTCACGTAGTACTTATAAAGCCATTGATATACTTAAGATTTATTTAAAAGTAGATATGAAATATACTCTTAAAAAACAAGACATGTTCGTTGTTATGAAAAGCTGCTACGGTACTGGAACCTTAGTAACCACTGGAAACTCAACCTTTCCAGCACCTTTCGATCAGCAGGGCACAAACTAATCGTTTTTCTTACATTTTTATCTGTAGCCTCATCAATTATTCTGAACAGCAAGAACTATCTTACTGAATAAGTACATTTTTTGTTACTTTGAATAATTTTTTCCAAGCTTTGTAATGGACGAAAGATGACTTGTTAAGATAACATGTTACAAACACATTTCAAGAGATTTAGGATCGATTAATTAATAAAAGTTTTAATTTAATAAACTATAATTATTTTCTGATTTTTTTGGTGACTTCTGATGTGTTGAGGCAGGTTAATTTAGTTTCTTATATACATAATATGGATGCTCTCGTTAAATGATTGTAATTCTCGAGCACGCTTGCATCATTACGTTTTGGGCTCTACAGTTTACCATACTATTGCGTGCATATATATGCTCATTGATTCTAATCTTAACTGTGTCTTTTCTTGTTTTATACTTGACTCTAAAAGAATCTTAGTTACCTTATTAAACTTCGGTTTACTTCTTTTTTTATTATAAATTTTCTTAGTTATTCAATAAATAGTTGTGTGATAAGTGTCATATTTATTTATTAGTTTTATGATGATACCCTAATCTCCAACTATACTTGATAAGTTCTAATCAACGGACCCAGTAACTTCTAATTGCATTGGCTGATCTTTTAAGTTCTTAATCGTGAACGTAACTGAGATCTCTATTTTTATGAATGGGATCTTAAATTGCTTTTAAAGACCTCTTTCAGTTGCTGCATTTTTTAGACTGCTAGGATTCAGTCAGTAAAACAATACCTTTGTATTAAAATATAAAATGTTAAAAATTGTATGATAATACCTACTATCCATTCACATTATACCTACATGAAAAATAATCCATAACTTTAATCAGTATTTCAGTGGAAATGGTTTATAGAATCTAAAATTGCGTGCATTCATTGTAGGATTTACAAAGTTTACGAATAAAATTAATATTTAGTAAATGTAACCGTACTTTTCAATATATCAGCATTATTGCAACTCTAAAAAGAAAAAAAAATATACTATAATAACCATAGTAACATGTATACTAAAATTTTTAGCAAACAGCAGCAGAGAAGAAAGTTCTCATAATGAAATTTCCAGAAACGAAAAATCTCTAAGTTCCCGAGTATCGATCGATCTTGTTGATGTTCAAAATAATAAAAGAAAAAAATCAAAATACAACTTAAAAAACAAAGTCACAACGGCATTTACGAAAACTAACACTAATTTATTTAGTAATGATAAAAAAAAAAGCAAGAAAAACAAGAAAAATACGTTAGCTACTGCAGGTACAATCTAGTTTTATGTAGAAACTTTATTACTTCTTAAAAATAATAATATAGGATTAAGGAATAATGCATTTTTTTTCTTTTTATAGCTCAAAAACTCAAACAAGTTTCAAGTGATCAAGCAGTTGAGAATATTAGTAGTGAGAATTCGGGCATTTCAAAGAGAAGATCTAATTATTCTCATAAAACCCAAAGTGACTTACCTGCCCTTTTGACGGAGGATCAAATACTACTTCCTCTAAATAATCCAACACTAGATAGGAAAAGTAAAAACGAAGTAGCGATAAGAAAAAAAGAGAAGAGAACATCAAAATATACAGGTTTGTACTTCTTATTGTGTACTAAATGTCAATTAATAATAAAAAAAAAAAACATAAACAGAAAGAAGAAAAATGTTTTTTTTGATAGACAAGTTTTCTGAGGAAAGTGTGACAAATGAGAACTCAACTCACCCAGAATTAAATCATTTAAGCTTGGAAAAGAAAAAAAAAGATGATTCTAATCATTCAGTGTCAAAGGAAAAAGCACCAGCCAGGAAATCTAAGAAGAAAAGACAGAGAAGCACGAAAAAAGCAGAAGACTTAACAGGTAAGAATTATTTTATCAAGTCAAATCAATATTTTTTGTCTTTTATTTTGGGCTAAGAAAGTAAAAAAATCAGCCAATAAATGTTTTCATTATCTATAGTGTAACTGTATACAAACTTCATTTTTTATCAATCTATGATTTTCTGAATACAAATAGATTTACTGGTAAAAATTATAGCATTATAGAAAAATAGATCAGGACCCAATACACACATTTCACATCTCTATTTAAATTTGATTCTAGTCTATATGATAACAACTAATCAACCCCTGAACTGACCGTCATTAAAATCATTTGAAACATCAGTTTTTGAAATTCATGTAGCATTATTATATATGAAAAATATGTTATAGTACGGTTTTTCAACAATTAAGTAATAATAATTATACATTTCTAAACACTTTATAGTCAGTCTGCCCGTTCCTATTTGCGTTGAATATTAACAAGTCTAAGATTAATGCAGAAAATCCATCTTCTTGGTAATTGTCTAAGAAATTCAGGCATTTGAAGTACCATGCAATTTTTGCAATCTCCTGTAAATTCTAAAGTGTTTAATAACAAGTTGGAAAAGACAAGACTCCGATAACTTTGTACTTTTTTCATATTTATATGTCTCATTTTTAAATACTAGTATCATACCAACTTTTGTCTATCTAACGTGAATACCTTCGTATGATGATACTTGTTTTTATTTACTCTAGTGTCTTATTATCCATGCACCTGGAGTTGAATGTTCGACCTAGTAGGTCATTTATTTAAGCTGATCTATGATTTTTTAATGTTTTTATAGCTACCCTGTCTTCCTCCGTCATTAGTTTGAAAGCTTTTGATTCTGCTGTATGTATTCTTAAAGTTATCATTCCATTTGTAGTATCTGTATGTACATTAAATGAGTTATTTAACTATTTTTTATATTTTCTCCAAATCTCAGTGTCATTTGCAATTAAACTATTGACCTTCTATCTTATGAATGTCTTGTTTAAGCGTTTCTTTCGAGTTTTCTTTGCTTTCGCAAACAAGTATTGTGTGCTTCTATTCTTGTAATTATTAAGGCCAGTACAAAGATAGCTGGAATTTTCTACCTTGTCGATGGGGTCAGTTAAATTAAATAGCAATGAAACAATATTCATTGAATACCTAGCTATTTTATGAAAAAATGTAGAGTTGACGCACAATCTTTGCATCCTAGCGAACAAATCTAGCCCAAACTTGGTGATACTGATTGAGAATTCAAGACAAAAAACAAAAAATCGGATGTCAGCATGGTGTGGTACTATCTTATTTTTTATCTTTCTTTCTAAAATTATGATGAATGTTGCCAATATGAAGTTCTAATCATTCTTCAGAGTATCCAGAATGTGCGATAACTCTTATTTTGTCAAGAATTTACAATAAAAAATAATAGGATGAGGATAATATCTACTCACACGAAAATCTCTGATCAGATGTACCTGCTTCTTTTCTTGTTTATGTTTAGCTGCAGTTTATTTACTTTAGACTAATAGATTAATTCGGTACATTTACACGCACAAAAAATCGTCGCACATTGTTAATACTCTAAATATCTATTGAAATTAATTCTTGCGAGAATAATTGTAATTAGAAGAAAAACAAGATAATAGATTAATTTGGCACATTGACACGCAAAAAAAAGATCGTCGCACATTGTTGATACTCTAAATATCTATTGAAATTGATTCTTGCGAGAAAAATAGTAATTAGAAGAACAAAAACGAAATTAGATGGCTTCATACTAGGCACACATCTGATTTTTCGTTTTTCGCCTCGAATTTTCAATTTATCTTACCAAGTTTGGGCTTAGTTTATTCCTTGGGGCTTAAAAACTGTGTAACAACTCTTTTTCTTGGACAGAACATCCTGTCATTAGATAAGTAATGTTTTTAAGCTAACAAAACAAGTAGACCCCATCGATATGGTAGGAAATCTTAATTTTCTCCGGATTGACCTTAGTAGAGATAAGAATTTTATTGTATTCTACTTCCGTCTTTTTCTTGTTATAAACTTTTTTTCCTCTGTCTTAGTGAAAAAAAAAGTTATCTTACACACATCTCAATTTGACTTACATTTTGAGCTTAGACTATTCTAGCTTTTTGGAGTCTTTCAACCGTTTACTTACATACTGTATAACACTAAAGTTCGTCATTCCTTTTCCAGTTGTGTACAATTACCTTTTTACTTGTTTCCACTAATGGATTTCTACTCTCCTTTCATTTGTATTGCTCTTATCTGTATTATGTAACAAACAAGTCTTTTTTAGTATTGCTGCAATTATACTCAATCACCACGTCTACATTGATTAGGTCGTACCTTATTCACTTTATTGCGAGTCTAAAGCATAAAAATATTTCCTATTATCTTAAAGACTCCAGCTCCAACTGCTATTTCTTTATTAACAGGAAAACCTATTTTATAGTAGCCCCCTGTTCCATACCCAATATTGTGATGTATTTTTCAGATTTTTAACGCACTGCTCTTGTTACTTCTGTGTAGTAGTGTTTTAGCATATCACATAGCTGATCTGTTGTTCCTTCGATTGTTTTTGATCGTCAAAGTATTGTTATTTCTCTTTTTTTCCCTGCTGGTTAGAAAGTGTCAGCGCACTGTAGACTCTTCTTTAATCCTACATAGGTCTACTATTCTAGAAGTGTTCTTTTATATGCCTTCTTAGCCATAGAGCTAAGAAGTACCTTGCTACTTTTCCAATGGGATTTTGCTGTTTGATATGTCGATCTTACTTTTTGTCTAAGTGATACACATGGATCATAGGCAGTATATGTAAATGTTGATGGATAATAACTTATATATATTTTTAGCTTGCACAAAATACAACGAACAATGTTGAATCGTTAGAGACAATTATTTGGAAGCTGAGTAGAATTATGCCACATAGATATTTTCTAGTTTTATAATATTTCTGTTCAACAATTATCAAAAAAAATTAAAAATATTACTTGGTAAAATGTTATTATTCTTATTACAGATGGTTTTTCATAATTAATTATTATTTTTCAGTTACTAGTGAAGAAAAAGATAGTGATGATGAGGAAAGTAGTGAGGTAAATGAACCTGTACCGACCGTTAATGTAACAGAAGATTTTTCGTTGCAAGAAGCCACAAATAGTAAGGGCTATGGCAAAAAGTATTTTTGCCCTTACTGTAAGAAATTCTTTTCTAAATTTGCAAGACATCTTGCTACTCACTCAGATGAAAAAGAGGTAAAAGCTGCTTTAGCTCACGATAAGGGATCCCAAGCAAGAAATGATGCAATTACATTGATTCGCAATAAAGGTTTTCTAATACACAACTCCGATAAAAGGTATCACCAAGGTAAACTTTTAACTGCCCGTCGGAGGAGACCAAACTCAAATGTAAAAGCGAGTCAATTGGAGTGCTGTCCAGACTGCAATGGCTTGTTTAGTGCTGGAAGTCTTAGAAATCACATATGTAAAGGTGTCAGATCTAATCTGCCACACGATACAAAAGAACTTCTCAAACTTGGTAGAAGAATTTTTTTACAGTGCAAATCTGGTCTCTCAAAAAGGCTCAGAGAAGAAATCTTACCTTCTTTAAAAAAAGCAGAATACTCTGGAATCATAAACAACGATGATCTTATCCTCCAAATAGCTGAGTATCAATGTTTGAAGTATGTCGAATCAAGGCATAATGTTCTGATTGCTCGGAATTTAAGGTATTATGCGAAGTATTTAAGAGAAATGAGAGGACTAAATGATAAAATAACAGATTTAAAATCAACTATTGATACCGAGCACTATAGGTCAACTATAAAAGCTATTAAAATCTTAGCGCAGTATGATGAGGTTAAAAGAGTATTTAAAACTCCATCAACAGCAACATTGTTGACTACAAGTGTACATAAAGCTATCGACGTATTTGAGTTGCTGTTGATTGAACAGACAGACAAAGAGTACCGCGATAAAATGCTACCGGAAATCAGAACCTACCGATCACTAATAGAAAAAAGGTTCGGTAATGACATAAACAAGATTGCAACGACAAACTATGCGAAAAAAAAAGGTAATAAAGATCCTGTCGTGGTTCAGACAGATGATGTTGAAAAATTAACTGATTATTTAGAACAAGTTCGCTTACAATCCTTAAATCTCATTGAAAAAGCTGAGAAAAAAGGACGATTCGACTATGATGCTTGGAGAAACCTGTCAGAGTCTACACTCTGTGGAACAATGATATTCAACAGGAGAAGAGCTGGAGAGACGGAACGAATTGAGATAGAGGATTTTAACAAAATATCTTTAATAACCAAAAAACATCCACAGTACCGGAAACTGGACTCGGATGAAAGAAAACAAGCAAATGAGTATGGTAGGTTCGTCATTGTTGGAAAATTGTACAACAATGTTCCGATACTACTGGACAAGCACTACCGGAAGTGCTTTTCAACCATAATCAAGCTTAGAAAAAGTGCTGGGGTTCGGAAATCAAATCCGTATGTGTTCGGAATAGCAAACAAAGATAAACAGATAAACGCACACCTTCAAGCCTGTCAAATAATGACTAAATACGCAAATTCGTGTGGCGCTGAAAATCCAGACAGCTTACGGGGAACCTTCCTAAGAAAACATCTTGCAACTGAACTCCTAAACAGTGGTACTTCAGAAGCTCAAGTCGCCAGAACTGCAAAGTTTATGGGGCATGCAGAGAAAATTCATCAAAATGTATATCAACAAGCGGATGTCGTTGATATTGTTAAAGTATCAAAAGATTTGGAAAAAGCTTCCGGTAAAAAAAGGAAACTTCCTGTTGAGGAAAAAAAACGAGACGCAAAAAAAATAAAATATTCGAGCACTGATGATGAAGGTAATACTCTATCTGTCAACTCATATGTCTAGCTATTCAACTATTAAGTAACTTGTTTGCCTCACGCATGATTTATATATCTATTTATCTATCTGTCCATCCATCTATCTATCCATCTATCCATCTATTTACCTATATATCCAACCATTCATCTATCTGTCTATCTATCTATCTATCTATCTATCCATCTATCCATCTATCGATCCATCTATCTATCTATCTACCTATCTATCCATCTATCTATCCATCCATTTATCCATCCATCTATCTGTATATCTATCTACCTATCTATCTATCTATATACATATATATCTCTATCTATCTATCTATCTATCTATCCATCTATCTATCGATCTGTCTATCTATCCATCTATCCATCTAACAATCTATCTATCCATCCATCTATCTATCTATCTATCCATCTATCTATCTATCTATCTATCCATCTATCTATCTGTCAATCTATCTGTCTATCTGTCCATCTATCTATCTATGCATCTGTCCATCAATTCATCTATCCATCCATCCATCTATCGATCCATCCATCCATCCATCCATTAATCCATTCATCCATTCATCCATCCGTCTGTCCGTTCCTCCGTTCATCTGCCCATCCTTTCATCTGTCCATTCATCCATCCATCCATCCATCCATCTATTCATCCATTCATCCACTCACCTACCTACCTACCTGCCTACCGACTTACCTGCATACCTACCTACCTTTCTACCTACCAAATCTACCCATCTACCTACCATCTACTTACCTATCCATCTATCCAATCATCTTTTTATCTGTCTATGTATTTACCGATCTATTTATTGTTTATCCATTTGGATATTTATCTTTCTGTCAATCTATCTATTTAAGAATTATAATAATTACTAACCTTGTATTTAAGCTATTTCTATGCCTCGTAATTTGCTCATCTATTAATCTAACCACCAAACTTTTCTTTATTGCTACTTGTCTTTCTTTGAGGAAATAAGCTTACTATTATTGTTGCTGCTATCTTTTGGACTCCTATTGACAGTTGGCTTTAATGCCTAAGCAGTTTAGTGAATTTCCTTTTATATTATAGTTACTTGGCATGGCATATTTTTACATTGAAGCCATATTCTTTCTCCAGTTGTTAGTAAAATTCTCGACCTGAACCTTTTTAATATTATCTAAGTTATTTTGTGTTGCATCTTCTAATCACATTTTTTACGTGTCTTGAACTGATTGATACTACTTTTGAAATACCTTTCCTAGTTTTAGTCTTCGCCTGCCAGTTCTTTGAAATGATCTAATTGACATCACATATACGTATTTAAACTCTTACGTAACACAACAACCATTTTTACATTAGTGACTATGAATTATAATAATAATTTTGCTTCCTCGTAGAGAAAGCTTTGCTATGGCCAAAAAATCACATTTCGAAAAAACATGTTATGAACATGTTTTATGAAGTTAAGAATCAAATTACATCATGTTTTGAAAATGTCCGTCTGTGTGTGTGCGCGCGCTCGTTTGTGTGTGTGTGTGTGTGTGTGTGTGTGTGTGTGTGTGTGTGTATGTCATAAGTTGAATCTTGGGATTCCCTTGATCGATTTTGATCTAACGCGGCAGTTTTTTGTTTTTGTATTTCTATTATCTCTGAGAGAGAAATTAG
>JAPYYV010010176.1:0-11479 GCA_030522625.1 Copidosoma aretas
TGATTTTTTAGCGATTTCCAGATTGTGGGCGCCATATTGGTTTTTCAGAATCAGAAATGAATAGGTGCTACTCAGCAAATAAAACTGGAGGGTGCGACCTAAATTTTAAGCCCAAAATCAATTTTTAGGACACAATGGAATTTTGGACAGAAGGGGTCCCCCGTTGTCAAAGAATGACCAATATGTATATATATATATATATATATATATATATATATATATATATACATAAAAGTCTATCATGGCTATTGAGATCTTATTTGTGATATCAGCTTTATACCACGAATACAAAAATTTACATTCAAGCATGTAAATATTTCCATAGCTCACTAAAAAAATTACTTTTTCTATAACCATCATGTGAAACCAACAGTATTAAGGTTAGGACTTGTGGCTGGTTATATATACAAATAAAAACTTACAGAATTATTGACGTATACACTAGTTGGTAGGTTTCACAAAAAGTTGTGACGGACAGTTTTTAAAGTAAACTATGTTCTCAAGATTAACTAAACCCAAAATAAACATACAAAATCTTTGTTTTTAAAAACTTATGACCACAGAGATAAATTTACACTATTTCTAAACAAGCCATGAGAGTGATAAATGGTACCTTTTACTGCGCAACAGCCAATCTGAATCTACAGCAGTATCAACTACATGATGTACTTTAAAAAAAAAAAGCCAAGACAGAGAACTTGCTGGGCAGCGCAAATTGTACAGAAACACAGAGAAATGATTATTTGATATTTATTGTTATTTACTTCTTATAAGAATAAAGTATGGTAAGCATAATTACAGAAACAAAAGCAGTTAGAACAGCACTCTCGTTGCAAGAGTTATTGGTATTACCTTTTTATCTGCACATGAAACAAATTTTTCCACTTTTTGCTTAAGAGCATTCTGTACATCATGGGGAGTTTCTTCCTTAATAACTTACTCACTTAGGTAAATTTTTATTTCGTATCAATTTAATGGTTATTTTTTGCGAAATAATGAGAAGACGCACCGAGCCAGAATGATCATGTGACTACACCTTTCTTTCTTAATTCGCAACTGATTACAATGGAGTCAAGCTTGATTGATCTCTTGAAGTTGTAGCTCTGTGTGTCACGTCATTATTTCGCGTAAACATAACTATAAAATCAACAACAATCCAAATTTATCAAAGTGGGTAAGTCAATAAGGTAGATACTCGATGATATACTGAATGCCCTTAAAGCTCTACCATCATTAATCGAAAGTTAAACTTATTTTTGCAGTCTCTATATAAATTATGTATTTATTAAACTAATTTTTTGTAAGTTTTTTGCAAGCTTAACCGACAGAGGGCAGAATACCCAAACAGCCCTGACATGGCCGCTCACAAATACACTTGTGTTTATTTGTATGTATTATTTGTTGTTGAACACGTTCATGAAAAAGTGGCAGTTTAAATAATAAGTGGTAAGTTGGTAGCTGCTGTCAAAGTAAGTTTGACAAGTTAAATACAGACCAGTTAAGAAAATTATTGAAAGAAAAGAGTGAAAATCTTACTGGGGCAAAAATTAAACAGAACGAAATCCACTCATAGTTTATAAAATAAAAAAATGTATGCATGTATATTTATGATGATAAAATTACCATGAGGTTATAACAAACAAAATTAATATAAACAACAGTTATAGCATTTGAAACATATGAAGTTCGAAAGCTACTGCAGACCAGTAGAAGACCTCATGGACGTTTAAATAATATGAATATGTTAGTGAGCGGCCATGACAGGGCTGTTTGGGTATGCTGCCCTCTGTTGGTTGAGCTTGCACTTGAAAGATCCTCATAGCATATACGGTGCCGTTGTGCTTTTTTAAAATGCATCACAGAGTATACACTGCTGGTGTAAGTATTTAATACAGGCTCTTTTACTCAGATCATAATATGATACGTTGACTAATCTTGCTCCTTTATAAGTATGAATATCCTTTAGGAGAACTATGATTCGTTCTGTATAACCAGTCTTTATTTACGTTGTATGTAACAATGATGCTTTTATGCAACAGCATATACACATTTTATTATTTTAAGGTCTGTATGGTCATTTTACTATAAACACAATATTTTGCTGTGTAGAATAATAAGACTTTCGAAATTTGATAATAATTTTTTCAGTATTTTTTCCGACTTGTGGGAAACTATTGGGACTGCTTCTGTAGTTATTCATAAAGAACCTAAGTTGATTTAAATGGGATTAAAAAAAAGCTTTAAAGTGGTTCGTACTGGAAGTCAAGGATGCAACTATAATCAGAAATTTGACTTATAATAGACTTGATAGTGTTCAAAATACCGACTGTAAAATAGAACCGAAAAATTCAGGGGTATTTCTCAGATGCTATAGTATCCTATAAACTATGTCCAAAGTCAGAAATATTTCTCATTCGGTCACAAAAAATATTAATCTAAAACCTAAATCTTCAATATCTTTCGACAACAAAAATGCGTTGCAAGTTTTCGAAATATTATCAACTTCCCAGGTTAAATCCTAAACTTTGAAATACTATAATTCATAAGCAACGTGGTCGAAAAATCTGAAAAAATCATGACATCTCATGGCATCATTAGGCATAGCTCATAAAATTTTTGTAATATTGGTGAATTAAATATTCAACCATACGAACCACCTGAAATAAACATTACGATAATGACAGATTTGACATCACTCACGCTACTAAAATCATGATTTTGTAGCCCTAATGAAATATTTCACACAGTTAAAAATTTTGTGTAATTTGCTATTTTACACGAATTATTTGTAAAAATCACAGCAAATTTATACAGAAGATAGTCGTTCCAAATACACAAAATTTTTTTGTAAGGCATTTTTACAATTGTCTAGATAACACGAAATTTGTGTGTTTTCTAAAATAGTTCGTGTAAAGAGCGTTTCGCACAAAATTTGTGCAGTCTGTCCAATTTTAAATATAATTTTTCTGTTCATAATTAAACAGAATTTAACACTGTGGATGGCAATTAGGATCATTCACATATGATCACCTTCTTACATTATAGTCGCCTTATCGATTATTAAAAAAAAAAAAAAAAACCAACACTGACAAAAATTTGGAAGTGACAAGCTGCAAGTTTTTGAATTGGAAGACTTTAAGTTACTATGGTAGTGATATATTTCAAAAAATTCAGAGTAACAGTACAATATTTTAACTTATGTACCTCAATAAAGAACTGTAGTATCACAATACAAGGCAGCGAGTGATATACCGCATGTTCTGATGTCCGAGACTTCCGAGAAGCATTGAACTGAGGGAGCGCAAGGCGCAAGGCTTTATCCGCTGAACATTAAATCTTGCAGTCAATGACTACAAGAGTTAAGGTTGTCTCTGTAAGCATGTAACTGGGATATTTGACGATAATTATTATACTTACATAAAAATAATAGTACACCCGAGTATACCAATCAAATTTTTGCAGTTATTTGTTATAAATATTTGCAATGCTTATTTATAACATGCATAGTACGATAGATGTTCTGCAAATGATAATTCATCGGACCTGATGTAGAAAATTAAAAAAAAAACATTTTAAAATATTTTTAACTATATATAACAAATAATCGCAATAAGTATATTTATACCCTTATATTCTTGATATCGTAGCGTATATTCTCTACGCTGCATTGTATAAAAATTCCCGTGGAAAGCCGCAGTAACATGCTTGCAGGCACAATCTCAACTCTTGCAGCCATAGACTGCAAAATTTGATGTTCAGTGGGCCAAGCGTTGCGCTCCCTCAGTTCAACGGTTTTTAGAAGTCTCAGATATCAAAACATGCGGTAAAGCACTCGCAGTTTTTTATCATAATACTCTAGTTCCATGTGGAGGTGATAGAGTTCAAGAATTGTAGTATATCACTTCACAGATCGTACTAAAATAAATTAAATTATTTAAGTCTACAACTTCTACAAAGTATTCATGTCTACCACTTCCAAATTTTTTTCAGTGAAGATATTGCATGTAATTTTGCAGTAACCGATGCTTTATCCTTGAGAGGATTGTGTGACAAGCTATATTCGAATTTATTTCGGATTACACAAAATTGGACAATGTACTTGCTCACTCCACAATTTAAAACGGTCAAAGCCAAGTGTCGGGGAGAAAACTTCTCGACTCGCTTCTTAAAGCTATTAAGTAAATTATTTGTTTCGTGTCCTTCACAAGACAGCGTCAACAGTTGGCCTCACAAATAAGTCGTCGCGTACTTTTTTTAATAATTTTTTTTATCTTTCTAAACTGCAAAAAAGGCGCTCCACATCGTAGACTCTTGGATCTTACAGCGTTAAAAAAAAAACATGCTGACACATTGGTTTCACACGCTGCCATTAGTACTTTTAATGCTTTTCGTTACGGTAATGATATTTTTACCTATTATTTCTATCTGACGACGCAATACAATTTTTCGACTTGCTCTTGAAATGGTCTTTAGAAATAATACGTTCACACTTTTTTGAAAAAGTTTGTTTTAAAAATTATTAAATGCGATATTTTAAAATTATAGCTTAATGCAACAACACAGTTTTTGAGAAAGGAATCATGTAGCATTAGTTTATAAAGTTAATAATGATGAGAAAAAGGTGTGGTACTAATTGATTTGCCCACAATGAGCTGTACATCTGCTATATACAAATACATCAAGTAATTTAACACTTAAATTATGTAATAAAAATCATTATAGGAATTTTTTTTTGATAAATGAAAACTTAAAGCTAGTTTTCTATTATAACTATAAACATACTATAGGTTTAATGCGGAAGTAGTTGACTAGATGGACTAGATTATAAAGGGAATTCTTTCTAAGTATTAAAAAGACTATTTTTTTTTCCATTTATACACTGGATTATATCTACATTATAATTGGCTTAAGCTTATTGGACGTTTTTTCAATCAGTATCTAGTTTTATCGTTCTATCTACGTAAAGGGATCTGCACAAAACTTTTTCACGACTTATAATAAAGTTATATTTTCATGGTATGCTTTAATGCTGAATAATTTGTATGGCTGCAACATATCCCACTTAATATTGAGTAGATTCGATTACTAAATGTTGGAAAATTGATGCAAATAAAATAAAATTGGTTTGATACTAAAAGGCTGATAAAGGTGTGTTTGAGACTTTCTCGAGACTTAAAAAACTACCTTGTATCTTAAATTTATGTGTAAGTCAAAAAGAAGTAATATTTTTCACATGTACAAGTGTAAGATACTTGAGAATAATAATGTGAGTAAGATTTTTCAGATGAATAAGAATGTTTGTTTTAAAGAGATTCTTAGTTTTGGTCACAACTTATGTTTTAATTAAAAAGTTACCTTTTCATCAAATTTAACATGTTTTTCTAAGTTTCCAATTTTAACACGTTATTAAGATATAAAACATATTAATCATAAAGAACCTGACTACTTTTTAACTCACTTTAAAGATATAATGATCTTTTTAAGCCTAGAAAAAGTATGGAGCACAACTCTAAGTCAGACTTATACGAAAAACTTCGGAAGAAACTATTTTTATCTGATTGGTAACTTTTCTCTTACTTTTAACATTGAATACGTAAATTCAAAAACATAACTTGTTAAATGTATTAAAAAATTGACGATCTTTATACCTGTATTCAAGATGTAAGATTTTTATTTTAAGTTTTGAAATAGCCTCATGCACACTTCTATCTACGCGGTACTGGCACTTTTCTAGTAAACCTACTGGCTACATTATCTAGATGATTACATTTCTCGCGCGCGTACACACATACACATACACACACGCGCATACATACATACACACACACTCTTGATGCATTCGAATTTTTCTGACTCAGTTTTTTGCTGTCATCTTTTTTATGCTACGGATGGACGCTGAGCCCATAATATTGACTAATCTATTTTAAGTGCCTTCTATTGCATTGCCATGTCCTTTTGGCATTTCTTTCATCAAGAAAACGAGCTTTGAGTTACAAGCACTCGATAGAATGGACGTATCTTTAAACCTTTAAGGTTGCATAGTAAAGTTTATCTCTTTAGTGACAAAGTAAGCTTCTTAAGAACTGTCATCCTCCTTGACTTCAACTTGATCGCATTTTGTTGAAGATGTTTATGCGAAAAAGGGTGATAGTTCTGAGTTTATAACTATTCTACAGGACAATATTGCTATAATCCTCGATTGTGTTCGTCTTGATATTGCTGTGGTTTTTGCTGATGGCACGTTATAGTCACATTTTCATCATTTTGTACATCATCGTCTCTCAAACAAGCTGACTCTAAGTGTTTATTGAGATAAGACTTTAAAGCAAAAGTTTTATGGCAGCGTGAACATTCATAGTTTTTGTCAGTCGAATGAGTTTGCATATGAGCTCGTAAGTTTGATCTATCAGCAAAGGCTTTACCACAGTGAGCACAACCGTAAGGCTTTTCACCAGTATGGCTGCGTCGATGACCCTGTAGAAGCCATGGCCTTGAGAACATTTTTCCGCAAACAGCACAACTGTGAGAGAGCTTATGAGTTAGCATGTGCATAGCTAGGGCAGGCATACTTACATAAGCTTTTCCGCAATGTACACATTTTTTTGCGGACTGAGAATCTAGGCTTCGATGCGTCTGTTTATGTCGGGATAGGTTGGAAGAGGTAGCGTACTGCTTACCACACTCAGTACACGTGAATTTGGGGCGTTCAGGCTGAGCTGGAGTTTCGTTATCTGGTACTGTAATAGTCTCAGAGCGTCTCTTGGAACGGCCATCAGAAACAAAAAATGCTTCGTATGTGTAAGCAACAGTTTTCTGGTTGGTATTAACAATATCAGCAGAATTCGGTGTTTCGGTAATAGCGGTAGTATTACTTGTGCTGACACTACTTATATGGACAGTATTTGATTCAGCGACAGTGGGTGATCGAGATTGATGACAAGCTTTATTTTTTTGTGCTACTTGCGGATGAAGAGTTGGCATTGGTGGTGTTGAAATACGAATTGAAACTGGTGCTGTAATAGACGATTCATGTTCTTGATGTTGCTTCTGCTGTTGTGATGATTGTTGCACATGGTGATGGTGGTAATTTGGAGATGAGCTTTGTTGCGTCAGAGCAGTAACAGGTATAGATAGAGTATGAATGAAGACAGAGTTCGCTGGTGCAGCTGGAGATGCACTAAGATCAAGAATAGCTTGAGCTGCTGAAAGGTCTTCTTCAGCAGAGGTGCGTATGTCACTTGATTGAAGACTATATGGTCTGTAGATGTCTTTTTTTTTTGGTGGAAGAGATAAGATAGTCCCCGTGCTAGTAATACTAATAGACGATTTTGTTTTAGTAATGATGTCAATTGATTCTGATCTAGAGGTCAATTGAGAACCAAATAGTTCCTGCTCTTGTCCTTGGCTTTTTAATTGTGGCTGATGGGAATTCCCCGTCTGTTCATAACTTTGTTTAAAGTATTCTTGATTCTGGATCAAAGAATTTGAGGATACGATCACAGGCTGAGCCAGTTCAGCAGCGGAACGTAGAGTGGCATATTTCGGAGGTTCTTCGTGATTTAGCCAGAGGTCGTGTGTGTAACCTGGAACAAAAAAGTTTTATAAGCTCTTCTTTTATAATAAATAAAACAATTAAATCTTCAATTGACTTGGATATTAAAACCTAAAATATAAAATATATTTAAATGATTTTATCGACAGATCTGTCATTGCATTTTTGTGTATATAGTTGTTAAAATATCATTAGAACTATATATTACAGACTAGGAAGAAGGATAAGTGCATTTAGAGAATTATTTATATAAAATTATACAAGAAGCTCCACAAAACTGAATGAGATATCCAAATATCAATAGTACGACTGAGTCAATTGAGATATATGTCAAAATTAATTAGATACATTGCTGTATAATACTGTTTAACTCAATCCTTACTATCTATTTGTCCATATCACGATAAAAAAAAAGTGTGATTGATTTTTTACTCACTTCTAGAATAGGTCAAAAAATTTTTGTTTTACAGAAACACTTCTTAAGTTAATGACAATAAAATATAGTGTAAGCACAATACATTAAAATTTATTGTTATTCAGTAATAATATATTAAAATTTATAGAATTGGAATACAGATTCATCAAGACAATTTTTTATAATTCATCTGCCCATCAATAATAGCTCGTCTTAGATTGATTATTAATTTCAAGCATCTATTTCTACCTGATTTTACGGAAAATAGACCCGATAACCTTAAAAACTGTTCTAGAGAAAAATTTACAGAGAATCCTGCAGACGATCCCACAGGAAAACATGTAGATTATTAGTTCAGCGTTCTCCGAAAAATTATGCAGAAAATTTATTACAGACAAACATTTTTCGAACCTTACTGCAGCATTTCAGAATGTTTCCTGTGCATAAAGTAGCAGAATTTCTGATAAAAGTAGTAACAATAAAAGGAAAACAGAAAATAGATAACCAGCCTCTTTCTTCAAGATTTAAAACTGACCAAACAAGATTAAATGTCGTGTATTTTACCCACTTGGTCATAGTGAATTCAATACAAGGGTAATAATTTATATCCTTATAACTTACAGCTGCAATAAGTATTTGTTTCCTACTTTCATTTCTATGTTTTACGTTAGTAATAAATAAGGTATAACTTATATTGTTCATAGATTAGCGACTAGTAAATATCGAATAGTTTGTTTATCAGACGATCGTATTCAACATTGGCTTGTCTAATGCTGAAGCTTTGCGTACACTGTTAGTCCAAGAGGCAGTAATATAAAGCAGACTCAATATAATAATGAATTCGATAAAGTCACAACCAAAAAATGTCAAATCACCTCTTCGTAACGACTCTCTAGGCATATTGACATGAAAGTTAAACACATAATAGCGCATAAACTGTTCCCCTACGGTCACGTCAATATACGTAAAAATGAAAGGGTAGAAAAAGTAGAATACAAGATGCAGTGTAGCTAAATATTAAAAACAATACAACTGACACCAAAAAAAAACGATATGCCTTTTTTTTACAATTACTTAAACAATGAGCTACCATACATCAATCATAAATTAACTTGATAGCAGACTTCAAATGGCGTATCACTAATTTTATATCAACCGATTGAATATAAGTATAGAATAGAAGGATTCTACGAGTATAATACAACAAGCTAAATAATATTATAATAGATCTAAAGTGAAAAATGACAAAAACGTCGCAACAATTATTTACCTAATACCCCCTTAAAATGGGAACCATATGAAAGAGTATTCACAGTAATTCGCAATAAGCAACGTCACGTCATATGTCTTCAGAATAGCAGCCGCAATAAAATAGAAAATCATCGATTTCTGTCAACCCTCTCGGCGTCGAAGACATAGAAAAAAGATTAGCAAATAACAAGAAAAAATTTCAAAATTATTATATTAATGATGATAAAAAGAACATAATGATAAAATAAAATTATAAAGATGATTCGCCGTTAAGAAATATACCACCTACCATTATTTCATAAAATTAATTTCTTTTCCGAAGCAGTTCGTAACTTTAGTGTTATTAAAAAAAATAAAATCTATAAAGTAAAGTATAATATTTTTTTCTATGTCATAGCTTAAATCACTAAGAGAAAAATAAGTAAAATTATTCTTGAATTCGATTAAAAGGATTCCAAAACTGTATAAATGTATGCAGCATTTTTATTTAATGAGTAATAAAATTATTTCAATCTACCATTAAATCAAGGCACAAAATAGTCACCATCATAAACATCATCATGATCATTATCATCATTATAATCATCAAAATAGTCCTTATTATTATTAAAATTGTCATCATCATTAACATCAACATCATCGTCATCAATATCATCATCGTCATCACCATGATTATCATCATTATTAACAACATCGTCATCGTCAACGTTATCGTTAACGTCATAGGAATCATCATCATCATCATTATCATCATCATAGACAATATCGTCATCGTCATCGTCATCGTCATCATCATCATGATCATCATCATCATCAACATCAATTTTATCATCATCAAAATCGTCATCATCATCAACATCAATGTTATCATCATCAAAATCGTCATCATCATTATGAACATCATTATCATCACCATCAACAATATTATTATGATCATAATCATCATTATCATAATCATAACCATTATTATCATCACCAGGATCGTAATCATCATCAATATCATTATTATCACCATCTATATCATCAACATTATCATCATCATAATAATCATTATCATCATCAGTATCATCATTATAATCATTATAAATATCATTAAAATTATGATCATTCTCATGACCATCATCATCATCACCAGTATCATGTTTATAATCAACATCATTCTTATTATTGACATCATAATCATCATAAGCATTATCATCATCATCTTCGACATTAGCGTCATGACCATCAACATACTAATTATCATTATTACCATTATCATCATCATTAGCATCATTATTATCATGATTATCATGTTCATTGTCATCATTATAATTTTGACTGTCATCATTATTCTCATCAACATTAATATTAACTTTATCATGATTGACATTATCATCACTATCATCATCACCGTCATTAATATTATCCTTAACAGCAGCAACATCATCGTCATCAAAATCATAATCATTATCATTATCAGCATCATTATCACTAATATTATAATCAAAACAAACATCATTATTATCGTCATCATAATCACCATCATCATTAGCATTCTAATCATCATCGTTATCATCATTATTATAATTGTCATTGTTAAGATGTTAAATAAACTCTTGGTCTTCAACGTAGTTAATAAAATTTATTTTGAATCAAATACTGTGTTACAATAGTTTACTCTGTGTACCTCTCTCTAACGCTCTTGGTCGACGACTAATTTTCGACTCTTTCAAGTACAACAGTTCTTCTTACTTTACACCTATTAGTACACATACATACATATTTGGTCATGCGCACCACTCTATATAAATTTAACTATTCTCAACATGCCCCCTCAAATTTATATTAGACATATTAAGATCAATTATTCGATAATACTCAAGTTCATTGAGTTCCTTAAATAAGAAATTTTATTCTACCGAACGCTTTTGTTAGAATATCCGCAACATTATTTTCAGAATTAACATTTACAATATGAATCTTTTTGTTCATATAATTTTCATTTACAAAATGATCATGAATCTCAATATGCTTGGAGTTTTCTGTGTAGTTGCCATTTTTGGCAATATTAATTGTACTTGAATTTTCTTCAAAAAATTTAACTGGTATGTCTAACATTATTTTAAAATCTTTTAACAGTTCTATCATCCACAAGACGTCACTAACTGCTTCAGATAATTCAATGTATTCAGCTGCTGTGGATGATTTTGACACACTGTTTTGTTTTTTTGTCTTCCAGTAAATTACATTATTATTCATCTTAATTAAATATCCAGTAG
>JAPYYV010010177.1:0-13690 GCA_030522625.1 Copidosoma aretas
ATGTATTGATTTTTTCCTAGGCTACAACTTTTACGATTCATGTACGTATGAAAAACGTATAATTACAGAGATATTAATTGATTTTGCATCGTATGTATGCTATTTCAGTAAATTGCTTCCCCCCAGGTTTCACTGTTTCCTCACCATGGGCGCTGGCACATATCGTTTTATCCCCTCCAGGCACATTCTCATAGCGAATACCAATATATTTCATACTCGCCCCTCTCGCTCGTCTGTACTTACACGCCGTGCTGATGCTGCCGAATAGTGCTTTCGAAAGCAGCATACGGCTGTACGTTGAAGTATATCTGTATGTTATGAGAGTAACATATGAGTTTGTGCAGCAGACGGCATGTGCCTACTGCACACCGAATACCGCGCTGGTATTCAGTTTTTGGTCGCGAATATTTATGCACAGAGTGTTGTTTTACATCTTTAGATGTTTCACTTCTGCCAGGCGTCTCGTGACGGCTCGATTTTTTTATTCAGTGAGATCTTGTTGAGTTTTGTAACAGCAAATTTCAATACTTACAGGTGCTCCATTAAGGGTCCACGTAATGTTGGGTGTGGTGCTAGCAGCGCCTGACTCACAGCTTGTTTGGAGTGTTTCACCAGCAGGTAGCCGTTGTCTATCGACTGTTATTCTGGGCTCTGATACCGGCACATCTGTTCATCAGAAAGAATACACGTATTATCTTTATATTCATGGTCTAGTTTGATTTTTAATACAATTATTCTAGATTCCATTCTCATGTAATTATACGTATCCGTTGACCAAGTAGAATAAGTATTCATAGTTAAGCCAGCGTTTTTAAAAATGAAATGAGCGTCAATAGTTTCTACTATAAGTCCTTCGTAGGTTTTTTTTCCAAAGTGCTTTATGAGAATACTTTAAGTGAATAGTGAGCTCTTGGAACAGGAAGTTTAGTAAGCGTATTTTTTAATAAATGGGCATACGATGTGCCCCAAAAGACGCAATTTTGTTAATACTCTACAGGTATAATTTTTACATGTTATTTCAGTAAGAGGGTTTGAAATCTCAACGGACATTAGATGATCAAATATTGCATCGAAAAGTTATTAATCAAGGCTATGGGATATTTCATCTAAACATCGTCAAATAAATTTATTATTATTTCAGTAAGTCAAAAAGAAAATAAATAATAATGTTTTTAGTAAGTGCTGCATCTCATTGGATTAATACGAAAACAATAATTCTCTAAATGTCCACAGCTCAAAGACTGTGGATTTTATTAAGATTCTTGTTCGTACAATAAAATTTTTAAGTTTTCAAGTTAATCTGGTGTAACTGCTGCTTAATACGTAGAAACATAAATCAATTCATACATACGTACATACTTTAGACAGTGACCAAATCTCAATCTTCCACTGATAAAGCTAGTTACTAAAGAAATTCGCCTTATGGAAGTATCAATTAAGAGAGCACATTCACGATCTATTCGACTGACAATCAGTTCCCGTGTAGTATATGTAGGGCTTCACGATATGACGATAAATTGAAGACATCGTTTCGTATCATTTTGATATCGTCTCGATTTTTCGAGACGAGACCTCTTATATTTACCGTCCTCGGTATCGATAATAGTGTTTTCGAAAACATTGACATTGTCGGTCTCAACGATACTGGTTTTTATATTTTTGACCATGAAGTTTTAAGATATTTAAAATATGCTGAGAGAAAAATACACCATAAAGATACGGATTATAAAAATTGAGAAATAAAAATTTATTACATGTGTACATAACACAATACTACTTTATTGCGCGGAAAAGAAACAGAAATCAATCTTTTATTACAAGTATATAAAATAATCTGTTCGAGAAAAAGACACATACTTGCCTATTCATCAAAGCGCATGCCTTGCGTGTCATTGTATAACTGCAGAAACATGGACGGTTAAAGACAGAATGAGAAAAGTACTTTCGGTTATCTAAATACACTTTAAGTAATCTGATTTTTCAAAACAATTTGCACTATATACATATGCGTATACGTATAAATATATAAAAGCATAGTATCGTAAGGTCAAATGTGTGAGTCACATTTACTTCAATACTTAGAAACCGATATTCTCGATATAGTCGACACGATACGATATTTTTATTGACGATATCGAGAACATATTTTAAATGACGATATTTTTCAAGATCGAGATAGAAATTTTGTCTAAATATTGTATGGTCTCGATATCGTGAAGCCCTAAGTTTATAGATATACATACATCCATACGCTTACATGTTTATGTAGCAAAGTGAATCATCACTGAATCATAAAAAATCATCATGAAAAAGGCAGTGCGACGTTACAATAAAATAGTATGTATGATAAAAGAGAAAATACGTTTTTATTTTTAATCAAGAATGAAGAGTCTAGTTGGACCAACCAAGGAAAAAGTGCATCAACTGCTTACTAGAAGATAATTTTGGTATTCTTTGCGTGAAAATAATTCCTTGGATTTGAGGCAGGGGTAGCAAGAACAAACAGAACAGCAGACTCTTGCTTCATGAGCACTGAATACAAAATTTTACCTGGGGCAAGAAGATGTGGCACTGTTGCCTTTAGAAAATTGGAAAAGAATTCTTCGTTTCATCAGAGTCACAGAAAAATGGAATATTTTGCAGTCAGGCTAGAAAAGAAAAGAACGTGTCTGATCATCTTCGAATTGTTATCCGAGGTGGAGCGGAGATCTCGAGCTAACTGGAGATAAAGTAGTCACTTTCTTCCAGCAGGCACGTGAGAGTTTTTTCAAAAGTAGATTTTAAATATAAGGAGAAAATAGTAGATAAAGAGAAAATAAGATGCTAAAAAAAAAAAACAAGTTCATATTTAAAATTACAAAACTTACAAATACAGTTAAATCAACATAGATTTTAAAATATGGAGGCCTCCATAAGGCTTTAAAATGTGAAAAAAATAAATGTTATCGGCAGTTATAGTGATAGAAGTGAAATTATTGCACTATATTAAGCAAGTTTGTATGTATTTATTAGGAAATTCTTAATTATGTCACTCACCAACGACCAAAATGCCAGCAACTTGAATTTTAGTGTCGTAATGTGGAGCCTCTTCAGTTACTTCGCACTTGTAATGCCCAGTGTGATTCATCTGCACGTTGTCTAATGTCACGTCATGCATGTTAGAGTTGGAAACCTATGAATGCAAAGTATAATTTTGAGTGTTCACTTTTAAACACATATTTCTATTTAACTTGCTCATAGTAATAAGAATAAAAAATATAAGAATATCAAAAATTAATCGTCATGAGCAAAAACTTTTAATTAGAATAACTTTACAAGTAGGGTTTCAATTTAATGAAACTTCAACTTTAATTTCGACTTTAGCTTCCACTTAAACAACAAGGTGGTGCTGAATTTTAACATCCGGACATTTTTATATTATGTAGTTAGATAATGACGTGTACAACGTTTAGAATTCAATTATAACTTTTTATGAAATTTTCTGCTATGAAAATATAGCTGCCAATAAGTTAGCAAAAAGTTTTATCGAGAATTATTTGTTTGCCTAATATTAATAAGAAAACACCAAATAAGAATTTAAAATAATTAAAAATAACAGAAAATCTATGTTTATGCTTTATAAAATGGAATTTTTTTGGAAAGATGATTAGAGTTTCTACCTTATCAGCTCGATAAATATTTTGAAATCGTTTTATTAAAAAAAATTTGACTTATCATTCAAAATAATTACTTTGATTAATATACGTCACGCTACGAAAATTTATTACAAATCTTATGGTAATATCTTGCATATGTTACGAATCATATTTGCAAAAAAACCATAGAACCTTAATAGGGTTCTTGCGTAATTTTTTTTTTTTTAAATCAATTGGTTACATCAGGTAGGATATTAAAAAATAGCTGACATGTAAAATCTTTTTTTATATAAATGAAAACTGATAAAGATGTACCGTATGAAAGTGTCGCATGACGTCATACCTGTAGTCGATTATGCATTGGATTTATACAGGTATGACGTCATAGAGCCCCCTCTCCTGAACTTTGATACGCTCTATCTTTGGAAATTCTCGTTTATATAAAAAAATAAAAAATACGTGTCCAACATTTTTTATTAACCTACCTGACGGACTAAATAGAATTTTTCATGCAAGGACCCTATCATAAAAATATGAGAAAATAGTGTATAAAAATGATGAACATCGGCGAATAAAAATAGTTTCATGATTTACAAGATAAAATAATTTTTATCAAATCATAGTTATTCAAATGGAAACATACTAAATATCTATTATTCGGAATTGAAAAATCATTTTCAAAATCTGAATAAGGCACATAACTATATTTTGTTATGCAACTGGTATAATGTTGGAATAAAATTTACTCTAAGGCGATGTCGTGGGTAAGGAGCATGCTTTGGGCAAATAAACTTGAACACTTAATATTTATTGAACACCATAATACATAACCACATATTATTATTCACACTTAGTTATTTATATCACTGAATTTGTTTATCTAGCTGAATCTTTATAGCTGTTCAATCTAAAATTTTCTGATATAATACATTAGAATAACTTTCGTATTATTAAGAACGGGAACTCACAGTGAAACTTAAGCTACTTATATCATCCGTAACAAAGTATGCCGCTGCGTGGCTCTTCCTTCTCGTTTGCAAATACTTGTTGGTTGCATCAGATGCCAGCACCACCACGGAGCGCTGGCAGAGCGGGTGAACGAAGCCATACATAACTTTTTCTCCCTAGGAATCCCGTACAAAAGAATTCAAATTATATGTTTTCATATTTATTAATCCAGCATGAGTCTTAAAGGGCAGAAGTTTGATCATTACATTAATGATCTGCTCCTAGGACTCAATCCATCTAACATTAGTTAAGTTTCAAGCTACACACTATTTCTAGAACTTCATATTTCTAGATATCTATCTTACTGTCGAGCATCATATTTCTAGATATCTATTTTACTGTGACCGCAAGCTGTAGCTGCCTTACTGTCGCATACATTAGGAGTTTTGAAGAGAGACCATCCCTTAGCATGCATCGCTCATTGCGACATACTCTGTCTGACACGTTAACAAGGCCAGATATGACTGATTGTGTGTCCTCCAAGCAACTTTATAACCTAATAATTTTATGATAAACTTACTAGTTTCCTATGATTTTTTTCAATCAGTTGATCCAGCATCAGAAAACTCTAGTGAGTCATCTAACTTTTCCTCGAAATTCATACCCAGATCTTTCGTATGCACTGTCTGCAACTTATTTAGCCATCATTAAATTGTCCCTATTGTGATCAACTTGGTATCCATGAAAGTCAATAATAGCGTAAGCTATGTCGGGAGGAACCATGTTGGCCAAGTACAGAAGAGATACCAATAACTCTCTGTACATATCACTTTGCTTGCCGTATGATCAAATCTAGCTGGAAATTTGGTTTCTATCTTTATCGCCTTTCTTTATTCACTACTTGGATTGTGACCATAATCATGTTTTATGGATGCATCTTAGCGTAATCGAAGCGCTTATACACTTTAATGATGAAACCATGGGTGTTTCAGTTCGATTGAATCTGTCTCGCTTTATTTACATAACAAGGAGTGTTCTTGGGTATCCCATGTCAATCATTGCAAATTCAAACTTTAACTCGTTATTCACCTTTCTAAATTTCAAACTTGTTACTAGCTACTAATATGTAATAAACATATGATATAAGCATAAAAATTCGTCCTTTTTATTTGAAGTCAAAAAACAAGATTCAAGCTGGAGGAATTTGAGCCAAAGCTTTATTGTCACTTCTCTAACTATCTAATTCTATCTGTTTGGCTGATTTTTAAGGCTTGTAAGGCGTGCTACATTCCCAAAACTAAATATGTTATGGGTTCTGCAGAACACTTATAGTCTATCAGCCCTTTTATGAAGATTTTTCGAATTTGTCCAGCTGGCAAGCATTCGAGTCTAACTTATTCATTACGGCCAATTCAGATTGGAGGATTTATTCCTGCAGACAGGCGATTAGCTCTTCTATGTTAGTACTAATGTCTATCATTTCAGATTTCTGATCAGAGTTCGAGATAGATATTTTTATTCATCATTAGTTTAAACTTTCTTCTTGAATATCTGCTTAATATCAATCATCTTTGATCTATATTTTCGAATGGCCTTTAGCAGATCAATCAATTTTACTTTTCTCCAGAAAGCTTAATGAACAACCAAAATTTGAGTCTTCCATGAATTTATACTCAATTAACATGGTTGTTGGTTTATTTGATTTCTAATATAATAGGCTACAAGAACCTTATTCATTCAAAGATGTGAACAATTCGACATGTTTACGTATATCATACTTATTTAACGTGAATTCCAACTCTTTACTTGTTTTCTGTTGATACTTACATAGGGACATGTATAAAAATTACTGTTATAATTTTTTTATTACAGATTGTATTTTTTAGCAGATTAGTTACTACTTTTCTTTCTGTCAACAGCCATATGTCAATAAATTTATGTATATTTATAAGTGGATCATTTTACGTTAACACAAATATTCAAACTAATTATTGTCGTAACCCATAAAAATATCTATTGGGATGGATAGTTAAATGGTCTCAATTATTTCAATTGACTATCTTACCAAAGTGAATAGAAATTTAATTGGGCACAAGTGATTTTCGAGTTTATCTGTTTTAAACGTCATTATTAGCATTCACTTATGTTGCTTTCAATCGATTAAAATATAAAAGGTATTTAAGTATTTTTGATTTTTTCTTAAATCAGAATACAATCGACTTTAAATTTTTGCTTGTATTTTCTGTAGTACTAATAATCACAAGAATTTTAATCAAATTTTATTGGTACTTTGATTCAGTACTATCGATTTAAATCAGTATTTTGGATTGTAGTCAATTGCAAGCATTTAAAATTACTATTAAACTTAATTAGAATAAATACGATTTTCTTAGAAACAAATTTAGCCAAAACCTGGTTAATGGCGTAAAAATTTGTGGAACGCTAGAATTTTGGCAGACTTAGAGCAGCTTGGACCACTGTGCATCAGCGAGAAATGATAGAATAATTGGTGTAGTTTCGTGTTGTGCTTGGTTCTAAAATGGTCCATTGGTTTCTAACTAGATAGGGTATTTCACGCAAAGCAGATAATGCTTATATTGAGTCAAATTGCACATAACCAGACAATATCCTACATACAAAGCAGTGATCACTAGAAATGTGTAGCAAGCTAATATCCACTTAGCCAAAATATGTTTGTAGCTGAGTACAGTGATAATTTAGTCTGGACATTTGCCTGCCAGATTTAAACGCCAAAAACCGAAAAAAAAACATGCTTGAGTTTGTCAAGCGCAAACATATACCTCTGAGCCAAGGGCATCCATACATGATATCCGTAAAGAAGAATAGACATTACCAGTGATTTATACAAACAAATAATGGATTGACAATTTATAACGTCCTTACAACTTTTCTTAAGAAATCCAAGCATACGATATGCCCTAAACACTACTCTTTCTATGTGTTCGGTGGGAGAGAGGGTAGATTGAAATATAACGCCCGAGTCTTCGACCTCACTGACTCTATTACTAAAACTATCAGCTATAGTATAATTATGCTTAATGAGCTGGCAAGACCTCGTAAATTGTATAGCACAACAATTATAATAAAATCATACTAAAATTCTTCATTTTCTCTAACATCTTAAAAACCAGTCAACAATTAGTCATGAGCTTCGTGGCACCTGAGTCACCTATAACCTTTGTCAGTCAATCTTTCTAACTTATCGTTTGATTAAAAGTCATGGGGACACGTTTGTCGTCTACCTTCTTATTTTCCTTCAGTTACGAGAAATACTGTATGACCATGACCTTAACTTTCACCTCTAGCATTATTTAGCTTTGTATTTTATCCATCTGATGAGTACTTGGTCTGTTATGTCTTGATCACGTCTTCTATAAATTTCTCTATTATTGCTTTCAAATTAATTTAGGTCGTATCTATCTCTTGCTGTTATGATTTTAAAACTAGCTTAAGCTTATGTAATATTTATATTACCTGCACCTATAGCACATAAGTTAATTTCTGATTGTCACTTTTCCTTGTCTTTAAGTTATTTGATTTCTACACCGTCAAGCGGCCTCCTATTGTACGATGTATCGTTTTAATTGATCAAGTAATAAGTCCGTGAAAATTTTTGCTTAAATCAAATATCTCTTATGCTTTATAAGTTACGTACAGCTGCTTAGAAGAAAGCATCTCCGGTTTTAATATCATGTATTTAATAGTAAGCAGCACTTCATTTGACGGTCTAGCAATTCCATCCAACTTGTATCTAATAATTCTATATAATGCTCTCCTTATTCTAGCCAATGACAATTATTCTTTGCTATTTTTTAATTATTTGGTTTTAACACCAAGTTTCTTTGTATTACGGATGTGAACTACTTCAAAATTATAAAAATAGTTAGTTTTATTCATTATTATATTTTTCATTCTAACTGTATTTTTTCAAGGTATCCTCGTCGAACTCTTGACTTGTTAGCACTATATGACTAATCACGTTCATCAAACTTGAAACTAAGAAATAAAAATTTAAGCAATACATAAAAGAATTAGTACTTATCTCGATTTGTAATGGCGCATGAGTGTGTTGAGTCAATGTTTAAATGTCTAGTAAGTCTGCTGCTATATGCTATACCTGTATGAGTAATTGGATGAATTTTGAATTATGCTACTAGAATATAGATTGAACTTTTAGATCGTACTTTTAGTGAAACTTTCATTTCTGTTTTTGATTAAATATGAAATATATGTATGATTATCTGAAATTATGTTTCACGTTCAATTGTAAGAAATAATAGTTGATCTGAGAATAAGGGCCAAATAACATTGATTTATTGAACAATCAAATAATAATATTTGTGTGTATCAATTGAATGGAAAATAAATAATACAGAATTTTCATCATTAACTTTCGTGCTTAAAATTATATTATTTGCTAGAAGTATTTTATCATAACTTAATTTACGCTAAACTTACTTTTATAAAGCATGTTGCTCAATCACTGCATACGCACACGTAGTCGCAAGAGGACTCATAAATAAATTTATTTGGACTTCTTTATAATACAACACTTATTGACGTCACTACCAATAACTTTTTATTATTTTTATTATTATTTAAGTTGATGTACCCAGTTTTACTAAGCGTAACCGCCAGGGCTCTTCGCTTAATACTGCACCAAATGCATAAACTACCTTTACTTTCTCCAGTTCTAAGTCTTACATTCGCTCGATTACTAACGCTTTTACACTTGATAAGGACGCGTCAAGACAAAACAAAGTGAAGAGTACCAAGCATTTGCTTCTTGATCTGTTTAGGCAAATGAGTTACAAAGACGGGCACAGGCCGTTGTGGAGAATAGTCTTTAAAAATGATTGCAACGTTTCCTCAATCATCAGTCCTGACCTCATGAAGCACCAGTATACATTGCGAAAGAAAATAGTCAACTCTTGTGATGCACTCTGGTGCCTGATAAGATCAAGAGTTATACTTAACGAAAGGTTGAAATTAATGATGAAGACTACACCTAACATCTTGTGTCCATCTTTTTAACTCATTTGCCTAAACAGGTCACCAAGAAAATGCTCATTATAATTGATTTTTTTTTTCCTATGCAATTGGGCAACATAGTGAATACGATGAACGAAGATTTGGAGGGTATGTCAAGTTGAGGATCCGGTCGATCAGTCAGCGCTTGACCGCATTACTGCTCTGTTTATTAGAGAACAGTCAATTTGAAATCATGACGCAGCTATTGATGTTTGGGATCACTGAACGTTCACACTCTTGCGATCTTAATACACAATAATGTTAAAAGGATGTTAAAGATTCAATAAAATCGATTCCAATTGTACACATAAAGAAGTTTTAGGAACAGCGATCCCACAAATGTACCACAGTAATTGATGTTAAAATGCTGTTCATACATATTTTCCTGACTGAGTGCTGCAAAAGAGAAGATATAGTACATCAATGGGTGTTGTGATTACTTATAGCGCAAATTAATAATAAATGATCAATACAGTGTTCCATGATTTAAAGTATTACTTATGAATTTAATCGAATAAGTCGACAGAAAATGTTCACAGAATAAAGATACATGAATTTGGTACTACATTCCAAGCATATAGTATACACTCCTTAAATTTCTTATTTGACGAGTACAGGATGATGTATAACTCTCACTTGCATGCATGCGCATATACGGGACACATATGATCATTGAATTGGAGAATAAAGAAGTATATGATACAGGATGTTACACGCCTCCCTCAGCTGATTATCATCCTCGGCAATCTAATGAGTGAGAAAAAACCAGAATAATTGTGTCATGTACATAGATACAATGACTGCTATGTATTATTAAAAAAATTGTATTAGTGTAAGGAAAAATAATTACATTTTTTCCTTTATATATAGTTAAAGAAATAGAAACACGACATATAAATATAAAAATACATGTGTACGGATATTACAAACTAAGAAATGTTATCTGCATCCTGTTAAATGCAATCCTAAGATGTTATCTGCAGGATGAATCGATTCAGTGATATTTGCTATTAATGCTGCTTGCTTGATATCATGAAGTGTATCATTTATAATTGCATTGTTCATTTTGTATCATGAATGCTCAAGATAAAAGTGTATTGTAAAAGCTGCTAATAATAATTTAGCTGGAGGGAAGACTTTCCAGCGCGCCTCTCTAGTATCAGATTTTAGTGATGTAGCCACACCTGCTCGGAATGCAACGGCTGTCGTAACAGGAGCGCATTAAAAATTAGCTCAATGATAGGCCTTTTAATGTACTTATACTCATGTTGGTCGCGGGAGGTGTCACTTATCATGCTACAGCATCGCTCTGAAATATATTGCTGCAGGCGTATACATACAATATCTGAAACATCGCAGGTTTGCTGGATTCAGCATACGACATTGATGCGGGACCAATCATACTTGGCCATGCTGTAGTCAAGTGTTTATTACTGTAATGGTATAACATACAATGATTGGAGATGATCTTGATGAATCTAAATGCACATATCATTTTATCATAATTACTGCACTGTAAGCACTGTTTATATTTTCTTAAACACTTTATCGACATTTGCATTCGAAGACAAGAGTGTAGTTACTGTTCATTAAATTATGCAAAGTAGGTATACTACGCCGATTTCAACACACCCTTCATCCTTCCGAGTGCTTACGTGACTGTACACCAACGGACGTAAGTGTGCTCTAATACATCGATCGATGTCCAATTGTATGAATATACTTAAACAGCCGCGGTTTTGCACGAACCGCCAGGTGGTACAGCTTTACCTCTCCGATGAGTCTGTAAGAGCGAGGGTTATCTTTTGTGTGTGTGTGTGTGTGTGTGTGTGTGTGTGTGTGTTGTGTGTGTGTAAGTGTGGGTGTGTGGGGGGGGGGTGTGGATAAGAGCACAAACCATACTCTCCTATCTGCGAGGTAGAACCAATAACTTTTGTCTCTCCAAGCACGAGCATACATATATATAAACACTGTTGTATAATGTACATATTCATACACATTTTCATTTAAGTTCATAGATAGTATAAAGTTGAACTACCTGATCCTTTAGGCACAGCTTCCCCTCTCCACGCAGCTTGTAAAAGAAAGTGATATTTATAAGAGCCCCAACCATACGCTCTTATCTGTGAGGTACAACCAACAGTTTTTACCTCTCCAAGCGCGCAGACATACATATATATTAATACTTTTGTAAGTATATACATTTAATTTCAGTTGATAAATGTATAAAGGAATGGAATTTTCAGGAATAAAGAAAGCGTGAAACATTGATTTGTTAATTTTATCTTAAACAATTTATGTTGAAATAATAAGGTAATCTTTACAAAGTATTAAATCGTAAGTAGCAATATATGTACATTATTCGTACATTATTCGTAAAATCTTAAGCTATTAAGCTAAGCTTATCACTATCATCACCATCATCTTCCCATTCCATATTAAAGTAGAACTTTTTTATGCGATCGATATTATGAAGAGCACACATAAATTTGTAGGCTCCGTTGTGATGAGGACAAGTGGTTACCTGTCTAGGAAGCTCAAACGGAGGATAGTCAGTCATATCGGTGATTTTGAATCCAAATCTTTCAAGCCAGTTTTTTTTAACTCTCCAATTACAAAAATCTTGATAGCACCTTTAAGTTGCTCTCGTAGGATGTTTCCGATCTCAGTATACTCAATATTACCTAAATTCCAGGCCAGTCCATGATAGCAAAGTTCAAGATATAAATTTTCATGTTTATATTTCTGTGATAATTTACGCCAAGCAAAGGGTGCTTTAAAAAGATAGAATTGTGCTTCAGCACTCTTTGGATGAAGAGAAAGAATAGCTTATTCGTTGAGCACATAATCATTTCCCGGCTTTTTAAAGCCCTGCATACCTACCACATATTCCATTATATCCTATTTTTCTGCACAGTAACATACAATTATTTTTTCACTTTTTCATAACCTCTGCGTTCAGGAAATGTAATTTATTGGTTGACAACTTTTCTGGTAAATTTTGCATCCAAGACTTCTTATTTCTATCATCATCATCCTTAGTAGAAAGTTTCTAATATTTAACATTAGTAGTGAATTTGCTAGTGGCAGGTGTACGCGAAATATCGACGAATAAATCTCTTTTCAAGCAAATTTATTTTTTAAAGAATTTAGCAACATTGATTATCTTTTGATTTTTCCTTAGATCTTCTTGCTTCCCATTCCTCTGCGTGCTCCTTCTCAAATTTTTCCACACTTCTTGTCTTCTTTTGTTTTCTTCTCCTTCTCTGCTCCAGCTGCTCCGAACTTTCTCCATGGCAGTTAAAAGACAAATGATGGCAGCAGAGCCATGCACCGAGTCTTATAGCTTTATATAAGTTTTTTGACATCCCCACTTATCGGACTGTACTGAACGATACGATCATGAAAAATTAGGCAATAAGCTGATGTATTAGAAGGAAAATTTTGGTGAGATTCAAATTCTAGTCGTACATCTACGGGAGAATTTTTCAATGACTCGTTTTGCTTTGAACAATCAATGACAATCAAAGGTATGGTATGTTAAAATTTCTTATTTGCTTAACAATGGTGCACGATCTTTACGTGAATATGAATTCTGAAAGTTTGCATACATGTCGTATAATAATGCGAACTGGTTGTTTGCTATATTGATATCTCCATAAGGATAATATTGTGAATTTAAATAGAGTTTAACATTTTTTATATTGCAATGATCGAACAGGCTAGCACTTACACCTTTCTGATTCTTGCGGCTCGTCCGGAAGGCTAATATAACAACGCGTGGCTTTTTCAATCGATCGGACGTTTTTACTGTCCATATATGTTTCGATGTAGCGGATAAAAGTGGATATTCATACAGTTCCCAATTTTGATAACTCATAGATGTAAGTCTATCTTTCTGTAGATAATTAAGTAGACCAATTTTATGTGAATCAGACATTACAACGTAGAGCATAAGCCATTCGAGTTTCAACATTACTATCTTAAAGTCTTCCCAAGTTGCTGCCGCATTACCACCTGCAGCAGGAATTTGATTTTGCAAGACTGCATTTAAA
>JAPYYV010010178.1:0-15326 GCA_030522625.1 Copidosoma aretas
ACAAAAAAAAATAAAAAAAAAAAAAAAAAAAAAAAAAAAAAAAAAAAAAAAAAAAAAAAAAAAAAAAAAAAAAAAAAAAAAAAAAAAACGCGCTCGCTGCTGATATGCAGAGTGAACGCGAGAGGTGAAACAATACACAAGGATATTTCCCGTGCATGGGATGAGAAAACTGTGAGTGAAGCAAAAAAAATGAGAATAGAATCAAACCAATGATCAGCTTGCAAACGGTTTATTGTCTTGGTTACCCCGTTAACCAGGTGATTATTGCGGCACTGAGTCATCGGTAGCGCTGCGAAACAATGTACAGTACTGCATCAGCGCGTCGCGAACTTCTATGACGCTGCCGTTGTTCCGGTCGGCTTGGCGCAAGGAACAGGAGGAAGTTCCCTCGGCCTCGACGGTCCGTCGCTGTTTTTTTCCAAACCGGCGCGGCCTTCGAACGCAACGAGACCCCTGTGCGGCAGAAAAACGATTCGATTTCGTCGAAGGCGCGCGGTGTGTATCCACGACAGTGAGGGGAAAAAAAAGAAAAGGCGAAACTCGAGGGAGGGAAAGAAAAAAAAATCATATCTCGACTTCGTCGTTGCCGAAAAAAATAATAGAAACGCCAGATCGAAGGGCAGACCGTTCATATCGGAGTAGACTCGGCGCGGGGTATTGCGGAGTTCCCGGGGGGAGAATCTTATTTAAGAAATAAGCAGAGGCAAAGCGCGGGTCGGTATTGCGTTACGGCAGATGTCGGGGGGAAACGAGGAGCTGAAAAATTCAGCCGGGAAACATGATGTCGATGCAATTTTCATGCGATATTAACTTCAACCCCCCCCCCGTGTGCGAGGGAACGTTTTTTTACCCTCCCAGGGAAATCGAGTCTCGTATTTTCCTCAAAATTTTCGTTATTTTTCCTTTCCCGCACGGAACCAGAGATGCCGCGAGAAAAAATTAGCCCCGACGCTTTTCCCCTGAACATCGGATGACGAAAAGAAACCCGTAGCGACGAAAAGATTGTCAAATCGAGAAGATCCAGCTCCATCCCGACTGGGTTCCCACCAACTGTCCCCCGCAGCCCGTTCGAACGCATCTGTGACGAGCCGCGACGAACCGAAAAAGTAATTCGCGCGCCGAAGCATCGAGAAAAAGCCCGCTCCCGAACTCCACGCACACGCGCATACCTAAAGTCGATCCTCGCGGTCCGATGCGCCGAGCGTATCTTCCGGCGGAGGTGTTCCGCGTAGTACCTCCCGCCGCCCCCGACGCAGCGGTGCGCCTCGGCCTCGTCCTCCGTGAGCAGAAGGCAGTTCCAGGGACTCCAGGGCCGGTCGAGCTCGTAGCGCGGCAGGCGCAGATCGCCGATCTCCGGGCTCTCGCTGAGGACCGAGTGCCCGTGCCAGATGGTCATCACGAGGTGGCGCAGGTCGGGGGCGGATAGCGCGTCGGCGAGGCCGTCGGGCTCGGCCAGGCGGATCAGGCCGAGGAGTCGCGCGAAGGGCGCCGGGTCCAGGGGCGCGCTCGCGTTGTCGTGCTGCCGGACGCAGCCTGGGCGAGGAGGGGGGGGGGGGTTATTCTTTTGTTCCTGCCTCGGGATCGAGCGGTACGGAGTGAGATTTAGTTTTTTGGTTGAAAAAGTTCGGACGGTGAGACGAGTCGCGAGTCGCTGTAAGACAACGATTCTGTTCCATCGATGAAAATGATTATCTTCGTGTCTTATAAATAGGAAAAAAAAAAAATCTTGAAAAGTCCATTTTTAGGACGCAACTTTTAAAACTGATATTTCAGATAAGTATCCATGGGGTCGAACGGAATTGTATACTATTTTGTAAAATCATGCATGCCTTTCGAATACCTTGGGTCGGCCAACGGGGAGATGTTTTACAGATATTAACGACGCGCGAAACCAAGCCGCTCTCGTTCGTATGACGAATAATTACCCGAGCACTTGTTGACCACCCGTCTCCGCGAGCTCACGGGAAACTTGCCGCGCGGCCTCAGTCTCCGGCAGCTCGCGCAGAACATCTGGCTCCTCTCGAGCGGCTCCCTGAACTCGTAGTCGCACCTCTCGATCCCGCACTCGTCCAGGACGCTCCGGCAGGTGCAGTTGTGCGAGTGCCGCAAAAAATTCAGGAACACGCCTGCCGGCGGGAACGCCATTTTTCACGACTCCCGTGCACATTCGACCGCGGTTACTCCCCCCCCCCCCCCCCCCCCCCCCCACCGGCGGAGGACAGAGGGCCCGCCGACGGGGAGGCNNNCCGCAGGACCCCCCCTCCCCCCTGCTCGCCCCGCCCCCCCCCCCCCTCCAACACCGCCCGCGCCCCCCCCCCCCCCCCCCCTTCTCCCAACCGACCGCCAACTTTGCGCATCGACTTTACGCGAGGCGCCCGCATACCCCGTGAAACCGATCGGGTCGGGCCACGGAAAGTTTGACTCTTCCGACGACTCACCGAGGATCCTCCGCCTCAGGAACTCCAAATCCGCCGGCCCGACGTCCCTGGAGGTCAGAGCTATCTCCTGATCGACCAGACCGCGGAACGCGTCCGCCTCCCGGCAGTGGTGCTTCTCGATCGAGCCCCTCGCCTGGAACGAACGATTTTTTCGCACAACGCGCTCGTCCGAGAACACCCGAAGGGGGGACGATCGTCGCACCTTCACCAGGAGCTCCGTCCGCCCGCCGGCCGCGTCCGCGCGCAGCTGGTCGTACAGGTCCCGGCACTCGACGGCCGCCTGGCTCCGCAGGCCGAGCATCTCGACGACGCGGCCCCGGCGATCCAGCCACCGGCTGGGCTGGCAGCGGCGGGCGAGGAAGCGCGCCCGGGTACGCTGCCTTCTGGCCTCGCGGGCCGCGCGCTCGTCCCGGGCGCCGGCGAGCAGGGCGCGCTGTCTGGCCTCGAGGAGGCGCAGGGCTCGGGGGACGGGGTCGCTCGGCTCGTCGCCGCTGCTGCTCGGCTGGTGCAGCAGGTGGCGGAGGCCCGCCGGGGTGCTCGGGTCGTTCAGGGCGCGGCGCTCGGCCTCGCGGCGCTCGCTACGGTCGGGCGATCGTTAATTCCTGGCTGTCTTTGCTCCCGGGATGCGTGTACGCCGGCTACTTGCTCTCGGTACTTTTTCGCGGAGATTGGCGATGTTTTTTCGTTCGCGTCTTCGTTCGCGTCGACAGTTCACTCGAGGTTTTACGATTTTTTCACATCCACAGAGTACTTGGAGCATTAGTTATCGATGTGTCGCGTATCGGATATTGATCATTTGACCAATCTATTATAATGAACGATTAGTGGTTCGTATCATTTTTTGTTTTTCTTCCTCCTCCTCCTCCTCCTCGTGAAACGAGATTGTTTGTTTTCGGTGGCGTATTCAACTCTGTCAGTACGAGTTGATGATTATTTTGCGGATTCAAATCGAATAGAATTTTTCAAAACTGCATAGGTATGGTCGTTGTACGAGTGGTTGCATTAAATTGAATAACAAAGTGAATAAAAATGAACAATGCTCTAGCTGTGTTCACCGTGTGTTGGTAATACTTTGCTGTAAGTATTTTTATTGGAAAATTTTTGTTTTCGCTTCGGGCAAACGAGCCGGGCGAATGAATTTTTCAAAAGCAGGAGCAAGCAGAACATTTCAAAGTAACGCTCGGGTGGATGAGCTTATTTTGCGGTGCACGGATCGCGGATGATTCATTTGTTCGAGGAGCCAAAATATAATCCACGGGTGCGGGTGTACTGCGTTTTACGTTATTTTTACGCTGGATTATGGAAATAATTTAGTTGATGCACAAACAAAAATCGCTTGTATCGAGTTTCGGGTGTTGGCAATGATGTTCATTGGTTGTCAATTATTCGTCAATGTTTAATAATTTTTTTATGTCTGTATTATACAATAAAATAACCAAATATGAAGACATTGTTATTATATAACTTATTTTTTCATTACATTGTATACGTATGGGCATGAGTTCCGTTATTTAAAACTACTCTATTTAATTTTAAAGTTCAAGATGAGTCTACTCACGAAACATAATTTCCTTCTTGCCAAGTCTGTTGTTGATCGCTCACTGCTCAGTATATTAATACATATACGTCTTCACTCGACGGATGGCTGAATTACATTGTGAGCTTAGTCAGCTGAGTGAGTCAGTAGTCAGTGACAGATGACAGTGACCTAACTGAGGTGCGCACTTTGTACTGCGCAATGAGCTGTGCAGATCACCTGATCATCAGGTTTGTTAACAGTGTGATGTAGGCATTCTTCGAGTGAAGACGTATATTACACTGAGCAGTGAGCGATCAACAACAGACAAGGAAATACCTAATGAGATTACGTTTCGTGAGTAGACTCATCTTAAACTTTAAAATTAAATAGAGTAGCTTTTATAACATTTATTTATACAATGTAATAAGTAATACGAGTAGCACAATAATTAATAAGTAATACAAGTAACACAATAATTTCACTGCATAATACGTATGAATCATTTTACGAAAAATGGGATATTTTTGTGTTTGAAATTGGATTTTCATAATTTGGTTTTTTAGAATTTATTTATGATTTTTTCTACGTTATGTCAGGTCCAAACTGGGCTCTCTTGTAATTTTTAGCAAACACATGTTAATTTAAATAAAATTTTTAAACAACTTCAAAAAAGCATTGAGTGGTACTGACATTTTATCCTATTTTTTCCATCTTACGGCCATGGCAAATATTTTTTTGTCTTGATTTAGAAAGGTATATCGAGAGAAAATTAGTTTACAAGCTGTTTGAAAAAAGTTTTGGCTCGAAATAGCAAAATGCATTGTTTAGAAACATAGTCTTCATGAAATATCGCAGTTTTTGAGAAATGACCCCCACACACTCTTTTAATGAATATATTATAGTGTATCACTTGTGTAATTACATGCACATATGCGTATATGTATACATATACGCGCGAGCTTTAATTCGCGTAATTGCTCATTCGACTACCTATTTGAAATGTTTTCACGCGTGGGTAATATTTACGGTGTATTCCATTCGGCTCGAACACGAGAAAAATCGTTGTTTACTTCAACGCACTCTCCTACGCAAAAAAAAAAAGTAATCAAGCCTCGGTGGATAAAATATATACCTACCCAGCTAGATTTCGAGTCATAGAAAATTATTACCTTGATTTTTGCTCGACAAATTTACCTTCTCGGAAGTGAAAGCAAATACACGCGATCGGTAGTTAAAGAAATTTTCATTTAATGCACTTATCATGAGACCAAACTGCAGTTGTTGTTCAAAATTCAGCATCGAATCGGAGCGAGAAAATAAACTTAACTCTTCCACCAACAATCGCGCGAGCAGCTCCTTTACCCGCGAGACACGTCGCAATGCTCGAATCCAACAACTATAATCATACATACCTGCGCCCCAGATCCTTCAACTCCCGAATCCTGTCGCACTCGGCTCTCAGTTCCCGGTAGACTCTCGCGCACTCGCGCACGTATCCCAAGAATCTGAAAGCCCTGTAGCACCTCTGAACGACGCGAGCCCGGGCGTCGAGATCCAGACGCGCGCGCGCCTCCTCGAACGTCTCGTACGACCTGGCCGTCGCGTACTTGTCGGAGACACTTGCCACGTAGTAGTCCCGCCTGCCACGGGGACATTTTCAACGTCTCGTCATCGATCGTACGGGCTTATCAAATTACACGACTCACCGCCACATCTGCGTGGCCCGGCTGTAGGTGGACTGGCACGCTCGGTCGACCTGCACGCTGGTCTGGACCTTGCGGCTGCAGGTCCTCTCCGCGGGCAACCGCTTCGGCGCCGGTCCCGTCTGCGAGTCCCCATTGCGGTACTCGAGGCCGCTCTTGGTGTTCTTCCAGCCGCCCAAGTTTGGCTTGTCTATCAGGTCCCTCTCGATTATAAGGGCGTACGGTTTTCGGCACAGTTCGGGGTTCGACTCGTAGACCAAGTCGCTGCTGTTGCTCTTGTGCATTTTGCGGTAACCTTTTTCAGTTTCGGTGGAGCGAAAGCAAAATAACGCTGTATATTATGTAACGCATGGGGATGGATGGATGAATGGAACGAGAAAAATACACAACGCGCGAAAATTTCAGCTGTCATATTATATACTGTTGACAAAATACAATGTTTTATTATGCCCGTAGTTGTTTTTTTCCTCTTTCATTTTTTTTCTCTTCCGACTCTACTATGGACTTATTTATATCTACAAGTGCGCGATGAATACAATTTATTATTTGTACAACGTCGACTTTTCAGCACAAAACAGATCGATATACGTTCTCTGCATTACCCGTAATACTTAATCAATTCTGCCGAGCCAAATTCAGTATTCAACTGGAAATAAAAAATTTCGCTATAAAGGCGCAGTGCCGAAGCGCTATAATATGATCTACATCGACGATTTATTACACGATGCCTAAACAGATGTATAATATATATTTACAAACTTAGTCTTTAAATTGAATACGATAATTCGAAAGAAGTCCTTTGCAAGACCTTCGTCAACGATTCACTAGATCAACAATTATTATTACTTTTATCACTTTTTAGTGTATGCATTTTTTTTTTTAGATTGTCTGAATCTTCTGTACAATGTAGGATTAAAATTTTTTTTTTTCACATTCCACAAAAAATAAGCCAGAAATCGAGGAAGACGTAACTAAATAAAGTACAAAATGTTACGAGGAGATTAAAAAATCTTGATGAATCGGCGTTAATTTATCATTTTAAGTTGCTAAAATAAATAATTTAACGTTGAGAGTATGTAACCAAGAAGATGCCACGATGAGAAAAGATTAAGTAAGCTTTATGATGGGAAAGTGCTGATGGACTGAGAAATCAAAGACTGGCGGATCCTTCGAGTCCTTCTTGTGTCCTCCGGTAAGCAGTTTTAAAACTATGAAATTTGTTTTGACGACCTTCAGCAAGTCATTAATCTGTGAAATATTTTTCAACACATTGATGGTTGAGAATGAATTTCATTGGTAAAAGGTCGTTGCGAGAAACTTACCTCGTTAACTGTATTGGCGTTGGGTGGATTGAGCTCCAACGCGCGTTCCAATAAATTTTTAGCTTGATTAAAATGACGACAACCATCAAAATATTGCTCTTGACTACTGGCTTTCTCCTTAAATTTCATCAACACCGGTATATTATTAAAGTTATCGATAAAAATGGTTCATTAGCTAAACAGTTGGGTGGCTTACGTATTTTTTTATTTGATTATTTGTCATTTCTATAAACTTTTTGTATTGAATAGGCGGTGGCGTTAGCAAAGATGAAAACGGTAGCAGTCGGTGTTCGTATCGAACTCGTTCACAGTCGAATTGGCTGTCAGGCAAAGGTATCTTACCGTCCATTCGAAAACCTACTAATGCCTGAAATAAAAAATTATCGATTATTCAATCGAATTTCATGAAATAACATTACGTTTTTAAAGATTACAATACCTTATAAAATCCTCCACAAATATTTTGCATCGCTTGGTACATCAATATCTCCAAGTAGTTTGGTTTAGGCGTTGCCTTTTTCTTTTTACTCTTTGCACTTTTCTTTGCACTTCTGCTCTTTTGATTTTCGAGATGGATATCTTGCTCTATTATAAACGAATCTGCTCTCGTAATGGCAGATATGAGCCAGTTATATAGGAACTCATACAGGTACCAAAATATGTAATGATACTCGTGGACCGAATAGAGCTCGAGTTCGAAACCACTGAGTAAATACATGACCATGACGCGCAGTGTATGATACAACACCCAGGTTCCGAAGCAAGCCAAATGCGGCCTGGGTGTATCGCTTTTCAACGACAACGTGTGCATGTAACTGTCGACTCGTTCGGCCTAACGGAAGAAATTAACAGTTAAAAAATATAATTTTAATATTGGTTGTAGTGTGCATACCTCGTCTTGCAGAGCTGCAAAATTTTCAAATAAAAAAGCCAGTCTGTCTCTCTGTCGAGCTCTGTTGTGGCCACTTGTCTGTAACAGTGTGCCAAAAAAGTTGGCACAGTGTCCCAAAAAGTTGTCAACAAACTCTTTTGCTTGGTGCTGCTGTAACAAAGTGTTCTTGGACATTAAAACAGGTGGTGCAATAAAATTTCTCGCCGCATCTTTGAGAACGTCAGCAAAGTTATGAACGCCAAACACACGATACGCCGTGGGCAGGTAAATAATTTGCAACATCGATCGCGACAGTATACACGGACTCTGTCGTGAAAATTCTAAAAAGAAATCCTGAAAGCCAAGATCGTGATAAGTTACATTTTTTTTGTTGAAAAAAAAAAAAGTAATGTATAAAACAGTGGTTATTACCAGAGCTGCGTGAAAACTCGTATAGCTCGTGATTTTTGTAACAACTTTAAAACGATTTATAAGTTCGGACACGTAATCTAGTGCTTCAGTCCTAGGTTTGATTTTCGTGTACCTAGGAAATGTGGGTGGCAGTAGTCTTTGGTTAATCATAGAATCAAAACCCATTACATTAGGATGATTAGCTAAAAGTATTGCACAAATTAACAGAGACTCTTTAAATATCGACTGACATTTTAATTGTTACTTTACTGTAGACGATTACTTACAAACTTCATCAGCCTTTGCTCCTTGGTTTACCGTTTTTATCATAATTTTAATCATCTCTGAACAGTTGGATAGAAGACGTTGACAGCCAGTAAGATTCTGCTGCAGCTGTTCCTTTTTTCCCATCAATGTTAAAACTTGATAAAACATTTTTGTGAATCTTATCCTAGCGTGAAGAGCTGACCCTTGAGTATACTAAAAAAATTATAATTTTGACAGGTTTCTTAATGATAATCATTACAAGGTAAATATGAAATGGTAAATAATACCTCTTTTTCCCTCTCATCATCAGTTGGTTTCACCCGAATTTTTTTGTGCAACTCTTCCTCGACCTCTCTCAAAAGAGAGATGGTTTTTTGCTCTGTGATTTCGACCTGAGGCTTATAACCTCCATACATGGCTCCCTGAAAGTCTTCCTCTTCATATACAGATGCTTTTAATATACACTCTCTGATCTCTTCAATTATTTTGTAGACAGCATAGCAAAACGTCCTTAATGTCTTGTCCATGATCTGATCTGGTTGATGCAGATACAAATTGGTAAAAACTGTCTGTGCTAAACTATGACCTTCCAACCACGAAACTATGCACGCGTAAGTTGAATCGATTATTCCAATAATCTCCGCAGGTGTGAGACCATCCAACTTGATGACTCCAGTCGTTGCTGCTTGTGAAAATGTGTACGGTTTATTGCTGCCTCTATTGCATAGCATTCCAGCGTCCATTTTTGGGTCCATCATCTCGATGGCAGACATTGCATCAAACAGGCCAAAAAGCTCATCGTGTAAAAGTTCTCCCAGTTCCAATTCTGAAAATATAAGTTTAATCCATCTCATTTTCACACATCTCAACGAAATTTACAAGTAATGAATGAAATAATAACTATCTGACCAGTAATTGACTCAAAGAATTCTCCGGTGATGTCTACCCAGTTATACGAGTCCCGCAAGTTATCCATCCTGCAAAAGTATTCTAATCACTCATCAGGATGTCAAGATATAAATTTATATTACAATAAAAAGTAAAGAATTCGAATACTACTTAATTCCTATCAAACAACACTCTCAGCTCCAAAGCTTTGACTTGGAACAACAAAGCAACTCAAGTGCTCATCTCGTCCCTTATTCTATTAGATTGTCGATAAAACTTACATCACTTCTTTCTCGTTACTCATCTCCATCTCATTCTGTTCTTCTAACAACCTCGCCATTTTCGTTAATCCACTAAACAAAAGTTTTCTTTTTCGCTGCAGACAGTGCAGAGTGCAGACTACACTTTTTTATACAGCTGTCTGATTTGACTAACCTTAACTATACGAAAACGAAACAGCTGTAAGATATACATATATATATGTATATATCACTGGGAATGTGGGAATCTCACAACGCGTGTGCAAGTGGAACATTAATGTATCGTGAACAATTTTCTTCGTGATTTACCAAAAAAAATCTCTTTACTAAATTGCAAGTACCTAATTCTTGATAAAAAGTGAAATCGAAGTATGGCAGAAAAGAAAAAAGTACTTATGATTTGTTTAGGTGATGAGAAATTGCAGGCAGTGTGTGTTGAATGTGACAACAGTTTCATTTGTAAAAGTGATTCATTGTCAATTTGTTGTTTCTTCCAGGAAACATTTGCCGATCGCCAATTGCCGAGGCAGTGTTTGCAAATGTTATCAAAGAAAAGGGGCTTCAGGACAAGTGGGAAGTTGATAGTGCCGCTTTGATAGGATATCATACTGGGAAAGGCCCAGACTCAAGGGCCACCCAAACATTGAAAGATAAAGGAATCTCTGATTACGTTCATAAAGCAAGACCGGTGAATATCTTGTTGCTAAAATTTATTTTTTTTATTTGCCCAAATCATTTCTCTACTTGATACTTAATGTACAGATAAAAAAAGATGATTTCAACAAGTACGATTGGATTTTTGGCATGGACGAAGACAACATTGATGAACTGGAGAGAAAAAAGCCTTCTGGTAGCAAAGCTATGGTTGAGCTTCTGGGAAAATACGATCCTCAGGGGGATAAGATCATAAGAGATCCATATTATGTAAATAAAGCCGTAAATTGATACTCCACAGCGATTCTATATGATCCAATGTTTTATACAATGATTTGTTCCACAGGATGATGGCAGTGCTGGTTTTCACAAAGCATATGAGCAGTGCAATAGGAGTGTCAGAGCATTTTTGGAGAAACAACAATATTGAGCCATTTGAATTAATGATTATGTTGATTCAACAAACATCGTTCTATGGGTGAAGAGTGCATGAAATCTTGAGACTTTTTACAATAAATATATTTTTTTATTATAAATGTTATCAAACTCAGTTTTTTTTTTTTAATTTTCAGATATTCCTGTTGATTATTGTTAATACTATTATAGTTAATTTAGCTAAACTTATTTTTTCACAACACATTCACCAAATACATAAACTTGAACTATATTACGGTCATCTCCACAATATATAAGTCTTTGTAATTTTTCGTCTAGTGAATAATCTTTCAGATTATCAAGTGTGCTATCAGGTGATGCTAAATCTATTACAAGAGCATCAAATTCCTTTCCAACTTGGAAATTTCCAACCTTATTATTGATGGCTAGAGCTAAAAAGTTTAAAATATAAAATATTGCAGTTCTCAAATAATGTGTTGCTGGTGCTGATATAAAAATAGTTTACCTTCAGCTCCTCCAAGAGTTGCCAAGTAAAAGACATCCTTATAGTCAAGTGGCTTATAGTCTGATTTTATAAACGACAGATGGATTGATACTTGCAGTGCTGATCTCATAGCATCTAATATCAATGGGTTGTTACCTCCAGAGACGTCTTGATTTAAAAAAAAAATAATCCTTAACATAGTATATTTTACTGATCATAAAATTAATACAAGGCAGTTATTTTTACTACATTACCTGTACCAAGACCCACTTTAATATTGGCTGCCAGTAATCTCCTCACATCGCACAGACCACTTTTTAAGTTTGTATTAGAATTCGGACAGTGAATTATGGCAGTCTCTCTTTTTTTGATGATCTCCAGTTCTCTGTCAGTCAAAAAAACTCCATGAGCCAATACTGTCTAAGAAGTACACTATTATAAATGAATTGAATAATTATTGAAGTCATAGAAGAAAAAGTTTGTGCACACCTTATCAGTTAGCAAACCTGCTGAATCGTAAACTTCAGCGTACGACGGATGTTGCGGAAACATTCTTCTCACAACTTCTACTTCCTCCTTATTTTCGGATATGTGAGTCTGTTAAGACAAGATTGAGATACGTTTTATTTTTTTGCATGCTCAATGACTATATTATTAATAATTTTTGTTTTTTACTTGAATATGAATATTCTTTTTTTTCGCCAATTCACCCAATTTAGCCATTAGATCAGTATCACAGCTCAACGCGAATCTGGGACTAATTATAGGCTCTAGCAAAGGACTCTAAAAAATACAAACGAATTTTGTAATTGAATAACTGATTGTAATTTTCGGAGTTCATCATAATTTCGACGTACATTCATTTTTCTAACATCTTCGACAAAAACTTCAGTTTCATTCACTGAATCTTTTAAACATTCAACGTAATCCTCGAACTGACAACAATTCATATTAATTTTGCCAACAAATGCTCTCTGGCCGTATTTGACGACTTTCTTCGCGAGTATCAACGACGACGATTTGTACAATGACGCAAAATAACATGCTGTCGTTGTTCCCAACTTCAACGTCCTTTGCTGTAAAAATTATCAAATTTTTTTCTTCACACACAAATACTTACTCTCGTTGCAACCATCGAAAAAATTACTTTTAATATTTACCACAACAGCGTCAAAGACTTTATCCGCGAATTCCTCGTCAATGTACTGTCTCTCAAGCGGAAAGGTATAATTTTCGAGCCATTCCAGTAAATGCTTATCATAACCAGTACCCAGATTCGGTACTTGGACGGCATGGATGTGGGCATCGATAAATCCAGGAATGAAAAACTGACCCTCCTTTAGATGCACAACATTTTCCCGATCGCAGCTATTTTCGTCTGGATTCGAATCAATTTTTACAATCTGAAATAAAAAATAATTCGCGTTATTTATCTTGTTTTTTTTAAGCGTAGGGTAGGAAATCAGACGATTACCTTTCCATCCTTAACATCGATTTGTGCCTTTTCATGAATTATCAACTCTCCAGTGTCGGTGCTATGAATGACCGGCCCAACAAATGATTTCGACGTCATTGTGCCTTATAGTCTGTGAGAAAATAATCTGATTGGCAAAAATATTTTTGATCAAGGATAGAGATAAACATTTATTTTCAATGAAAATTAATCGCCGACATACTTGATGGCATAGAAAAAATTTATGGTGCAACTTTTATAATTTTATCATGTTTTTTCTACGAACGATTACGCAAATACACACGTGCTTGAATATATATACCCATAAACCGTCGTGGACTAAATATAGCAATGAGATTACCCGCGCCTGTATCCTTACGTCCTTGTGGCACTCAACGCCACCTGGATGAAACTAGGACGCGTCGTCGAGAAAATATTTTTTCATACATTATAATATAGTCGTAACCAGGAGGACGATGAGATCTTTAAAAATATCGTTACGCCACGTCATTTATTGTTAATACAAATATTAAAGTGCCATAGCAAAGAACGTACTTTTTGTTGGTGCTTTTGCAAATTGTATTCATTTTTGCGGTTCATCGTATACGTTTAATTTTTGTATCTAATTTCTTTCGGATCGCATTATTTTTTTACTCGCATCAATGTTTACGTACGTTGTAGAATATAGTAAAAACAAAACGTGAAATTTTTTACATTGTACATCGGATCGCACGTTGCGCTTTTTATTTAACATGTCATTGATCCATTTAACGCGTTTTCGTAGCGAAACAGCGACTTGCGCCAAACTTGTCGAGTAGAAAATTATTAAAACAAGCGTGCTTCAGTTAAAAGCAAAATGCGAATCTTTGATGCAAAATCGTCAAGTTTTTTGCAAAAAACACGCTAAAAAGATCAATAGAATACTGAATGAATAACGCAACATTCTGATTAGATATTCGATGTAAAAAAAAAAAAAAAAAAAAAAAAAAAAAAAAAAAAAAAAAAACAAAAAAATAATAAAAAAAAAAAACAAACACACAATTATAATAAAAAAAAAAACAATGCGACACTTTTTTTTCCAAGCAAAGCCGTTAGTACATCTGTATATTATCGAGTATAAACTATGGATATGCATGCAGGCATTACAGTATATATAGCTAGCATAGTAGATCGTAGTATAGATGGGAGAATAATATCTATTGTCGCACGACAAATGTGAAGAAATTTAAGATAACACGTCCGGAACTCGATCACGTCACGTTCAGATAAACGCTAATAGATGGAAAATATTTTTTTTTTTCTCTTTTAATGCCTTGATGTAAAACGAAAAACGATGAACAATCGCGAAAATCCACTAAATTTCCCAAGAAAACTAAATATGTTCAACCCGAAGTACTTGAAGTTTTTAGTCACAGCTTTTTCTACCAGTATATGTAACAAGTTCCACGTATCCATCGCGTACTGCATAGACATTAAACAATTAAAACAACGCTCCATCGGCCATTACGCAACTTAAGAACATTCGCTCAGGTGCGGTCCATACACCACAATATTTCATTTTACTCAACAATTTTCTTACCGCGTACAACTTCAACTCAAACGTTTTCCAATATGGGCGACGATATAATATGTATTCCACAACTCGGAAACTATAAAATCTCCAGCTGACAGGTAATTAATTACACGTTATGCGTATACGCTCCCGATAATCTGGAACAAAACGATGCACACACGCACACTACGGGCTGCAACTATTGACCGCGCAAAAGCAAAAATATCACAACGGAGGGGAAAAAAAAACAAACTAAGAATCGATTCCCTTTCATTATTCACATAGGCCGAGGGAAGCGCGCTTACGTGCTGTGAGCGCGCCGGAGAAGCACTGACGGGCCTTTCCGGCTTCTAATGCCTCCAAACAGTCCAAACGCGGACGTTGTACATCATAATACATACATATAGATGTATACGACGTACCGTACACTTGTATGTACCTAATGGTTACAAACGCAATTCCCAGCGCGCCTATGTATACTTATAATCCCATACGATACACGAAAGGCTCGTGCTGCTTGTAACTCGGCGCTAAGCCACACACTGGCACGTGATATGTATATCGTAGCAATCAATAAATGACTTTTATGACGGACGAGAAGCGTGAGGCTTGTGTTTGGTTCCCACGATTTCTCGTGCCTATCCGATCTCTATCGGCTGCTCCTGAGCATCAATGCGGAATCTCGCAATGATGATAAAATGGTACTGATCACGATCGCCAAAGGTATTTTGTCCCGGAGACAGTCCGATGTCTGCAGCTATATCCAAACTACCCAACTACCGCTCAATCATCGATTCAACAAAACTCGCCTCGCAGCCCCGAGTAAACATCGTCACGTCGCGCACCGAAAGTGTGTATTCGCGCGCCTTTATCGAGGCAAAAACAAAACAAGAAAAAACAAGTATCCTTCCGAAACTTGAAAAAATGGCCCAGCGAGAAAAGGAAGGAACTTTGGCGACGCGGAAAGCTGCAGAGGCCCCGAAACCGAGCCGATCGAGGATGCCGGAGAAGGCGGCCCCGGAGTCCCACCGGGACTACTTGGACATGGACACGGACGAGGAAGAGTTCGGACGACAAGGTATACGCGATTATAATGTACACCACCGCC
>JAPYYV010010179.1:0-11478 GCA_030522625.1 Copidosoma aretas
ATCCAAATCGTATAAAGTAGAGGTCAGACCGCGATAATGTCTGATCGGATATCGCATTGCATCATTTGGACTCAGTACTGCAGAGAGAGAGATGAATCTACCCCGATCAAAAGTGTAGTACACTGCTCGTTCATTTTCATGTAAATAATAAAGTATCATGTATTACAGAGTGTAATCAGCACTACCAAGAGCCAAACCGAGTGGTTCTCATGTTTAGTAAATTTTTAGTGACAGAACTCATGCTTAATTCAAACCAAGTGCAAAAAAGTTGATGCCAAATAATTTTAACCTAATAAAACACAAACCTAATATAATACAAGAAAAAACAATTGAAAGTTACACATGGTTAGGAATAATGAATTGATTATAAAAAATCAGTCTCAAAACAATTTAATCGAATAACCAAATAGGCATTAACAAAATAACGTGTTGGAAAAGAAGTAATCAAATAGAAGATAACTCATAATTATCATTAATTATTAAATTAATAGATGAAAAGCAGATTAACCAATACTAATCTAAATGAATGAAATAACTAAGGGAACAAGTATAAAAATCAAAAAGTAAAAATTATAATATTGAATCTATTAATTTTTAAATAACGGGCGAAACAACAAAACTTAATAAATTTTAACATGAAAACAAAGGAAAAAATAATCAAATAAGAAATAGCTAATTATGATGAAATTTAAATAAATAAATAGATGACAGCTAAAAAATTAAACATCAGTGACATGAACCTAATAACCTATTGTATGGAGAACTTATTTATGCATACAAAATTCAATCTTTTACTATTGAAGAAAATTCATCAAACGGTCCAAATTATCTTTTGCTTTTCTAAAACTTAAAAAATTATTGAATGTCAGGGGGTTAGCGCGCAAAGCGCGCAGGGGGACGAAGCCCTACTAGTACATATATATATATATATATATATGCATTATTTATATCGGAACAGTGCAACATCAATGTTTCATAAATGTTAGCCATTTAAACCTGATTAAAATGATTTATGTCTCCACCACCATGGGTTTTTAGAATAAAATAAGCAGATTTTTGAAATTTGGCATATAGATAGGTAATTTATACATATATAACTATTCGCTACATGCCTTAGGGACTTGGATCCTTGTATGCTGTGGTCTAACGAACAAATTAAGCTTAAATACGTTAAGATTGGACGAAAATTCATAGGAAGCACGAATTTTGGCACTTTCTTGGGCTTTGTGGACATATATATATATATATATATATATATATATATATATATTATTTATATCAGGACACTGCAACATCAATTTTTCATAAATATTAGCCATTTAAACCTGATTAAAATGATTTATGTCCCTACCACCATGTGTTTTTAAAATTAAATAAGCAGTTTTTTGAAATGTGGCATATATACAGGTAATTTATATATATATATAACGAGTCGCTACATGCTTGAGGGAGTTAGATCCTTGTAGGCTATGGTCTGACGAACACATTTACCTTAAATACGTTATGATTGGACGAAAATTCGTTGGAAGCAGGAATTTTGGCACTTTTTTGGGCTTTCTGGACCACTGTGGCGTGACAGTCACGAAAAAAAGCCAAACTAAAATTTGCCTGAGTAAACTAGCATTTTTAAGTAAATAAATAGATTAAAAAAATTATCAACTTACGTCAACTTTAATTGAGAACCACTGAACCCGGAGAACGTCCTTAAATTAGTTTTTTATCTAGAGCCTTTTCAAAACTCTGCTACACCATCGGTAGGAAAAATAGCATTCGTAAATCGATCGTAAAAGCTTTTTGGTTTGCAAACTTCTCTGTTGGCAAATCGAAGCCTTTTCAATCGCGTACGAAAGCTACTATTACGTCTCTCTCACGTCTCTTATACTCACATAGTTTAACGCCGTCTCTTTTTGAACGTGCGCCCCCCCCCCCCCCCCGCCCCACTGTTCCAGAATAGTCACAAGGTTTATAAAAGGCCCCTTATTGAAAATGTAACGAGTCACTTATTCACCGTGCTCTATGTATAACTTGGGTATAAATTGGCCCTTATTTAAAGTGAACTTTAAGTCATTTAGATTTAGAGAAAAGTTACCCTGTCAGCATATTAGTTTTGGAATTTTACTAAAACATTCCTAGCGGATTATACCTAGATTCCAGGAAGAAAGTGTACATCTTAATTTCCACATGAAATTTGCAGTGGAGAAAAATTAGGCCTAATGAAGCTCTATAGTAGAGGCGCAATTGTAAAGCAGAAGATTAGTTTTCTCCATTTATTTAATGATTTAAAATAATCATAAATTGTTTATGCAAAAAATGCACATTCGTAGTAGATCAGCTGAACCAGATATCTACTAAAATCGTAATTGAAAAATTGCTTACACATTTTGTATTTTACTATGTTCTGTATTGAACACGAGTGTACTGTATTATCTTATTTGGGGTTGCCTATGCCAGTTGCGAGGATAGTGAGGAGGAGAAGAATTGAAGAGGCCAAGACGGTGAATTCCAAACACTTACACTTTCTTTAGTAAATGTGTATACATTAAACAATGCTTGTGTTAGGATCTCGGTTGTAATGAAGTACAGCCAAATCAGAGGCGAACCAGCGCTGCTGATGTGCGTAAACCAACAAAAGAGTAGAATTTTCAAGCTCCTTGGCTGTTAAATCGATCGAAGTATGGCTTATGTAACTATTTGTAGAAATAAAGGATAACTTGGGCTTGAAATCCTCTCGATCAGGAAAACCGCTTGACCCTTTTGAAGCTGATTTAGTAAGGCACTTAAAAATAAGACGAAGACAATATGCCGTTACCCTAAGGTGTTTTTCCATTTGGAATTACGTCCATACAGCCCGCTAACAAACGTATCTAGTCCTCTGTTCTTAACTAATATATTTACAGTCAGAGGTTCATCAAGAATTCCCACGTTGGGTTTTTGGTACTATGGTTTGAGCTCGTGTAAAATTTCTGGTCCAGAAAACCATAAACTTTGCTCAGCCATTTGACTTGGGTATACACCGCGAGAAGCGAGGTCGTCTGGATTATGTTTAGATCCAATATAATGCCACTTAGCCTTGGGCATCAACTCATATGTATTCGAGCATCTGTTGGCTATGAAAGTAGGCCATTTAGAAGGTGGGGCGTTAAGCCAGTGTAAAGCATTTAACGAGTCAGTCCATAAATGGACTAGAGCTTCCTTGACAAGACCACACTCAGAAAACTGTTTAACAATCTTTGCTAGGAGCTGAGCAGCACAGAGCTTTAACCGTAGGATACTTAAGGTTTTGATAGGGCTCATTTTTGTTTTAGCTAACTGAAGGGTTACGTTAACCTTTCTAGTTTTGAAAAAACGTATATACACAAGAGCAGCATATGCTGCTTTAGATGCATCAGCGAAACCATGAATTTCGATAGACTCGAAATAAGGTGAAAAATAGTTCCAACGACTAAGGTTGATCTTATTCAGCTAGGGTACCTCATCCAACTACTTTATCTATTTGGTTATTACTAAGAGGGGCAATGCTCGATCCCATGAGATCTTAAGCAACTAGAGTGCCTGGAAGATAATCTTACCAAGGATGAGGACAGGAGAAAACCAACCCAAAGGATCGAAGATTATGGCTAACTGAGTCAACAGGGACCGTCTTGCGTCAAACGGTCCGTCAAACGGTCCGTCTTGTCTAATACTGGGGGGCAGCGCCAATGACGAATTGAAATTGATATTCGTCGCTATTTGGATTCCATGACAATCCTAGATCCGTGACTATTTAGTCACGATCCTTGAACTCTTTGGGCCTGTCAATCTTGAATTCAGCAGGGACGTCAGAGAGAGCTTTAGAATGATTCGAAGACCATTTTCTTAGAGGAAATCCCCTAGATTAAGCCAATTCTAAAAGCTCTTTACTCTTTTGTTGCATTTCTTCTAAGGATTGGCCACCTAAGAGACAGTCATCAACGTAAAACTCCTCTAAAATAATTTTAGCAGCTCTGACATGGGACTCGAGACTGTCAGTCGCCAGCTGGCGTAAAACACGAGTGGCTAGGAACGGTGAGCTTGCTAAGCCATAGGTTACCGTTGTAAGTAAACAGGTTTTAATCAGGTCGGAGGGATCTGATCGCCCGAGGTAGCCTGAAAATCTTGATCCTCAAGATGGACTAATATCTGACGGAACATCTTTTCCACGTCCGTGGTAAATGTAAATTTGTAAAATCGCCACTTTAGGATTATTTCAAATAGATTATGCAGCAAGTTGGGGCCGGAATGTAAAATAGAGTGAAGAGAAATACCATTGCGATTTTTAAAAGAGCCGTTAAATACTACCCGCACCTTAGATATTTCACCGTTGGTTTTAAAAACACCTGTGGCAAGATGTATATGGCAGAATCAGGATCAGGGCTTTCTCTTATATGCCCTTGTGCCAGGTACTCAGACATAAATATATTGTAAGCACTGTGAAATTCAGGATCCTTTGCAAATCTTAGCTCTAGTTGCTTGGACATAGTCAGTGCGCCCTGGTACTACACCTAACGAGCAGCTTTAAGGTCGTTTACACTGTTTTTAAAAGGCAAACGGACCAAAAAACGACCATCAGGATGCCTGAGATGAGTGTAAGCGAAATAATTGTCACACTTCGACTCCTCAGGAGTAAGCATTGGCTTAGTTATAGGCTCCTTGATGGACCAAAACTTTTGCACAAGGTCAGACAGACTGGAGTTTTCAGTGATATGCAAGGTCACTGAGCTCTTTGAACTTGAAGACGAAGAAGTAACAACCGGACCGGTTAAAAGCCAGTCAAGCGTGACAGATAAAACTATGAGTTGACCGACTTCACCCCTTTTTACCGAATTGTTTATTATAGCAGCGTGCACAGATGCATCAAGCAGTAAATCTATTTTATCTAACCCAAAAAATTCAGGATTAGCTAATTTTAGGCCCTCTAAATAATTTAAGTTCACTAATTCTTGGCAAATTGAAGGTTTATATAAAGTGATCCGAAGTACTACCAAAGCTTTAACTTACAAATTAAACTTAGACTCACAGTGAGGTTGGATCAAAAATCGAACCGACCGTGTTACTTTTACAACTTTATCCCCAATACCAGACAACGAGATGTCAGTACTATGGCTCTTGAAATTCAACAGGTGACAAAGAGATTTCGTAGTAAGCGAAGACTGCGAGCCTTGATCTATTAAAGCTCTCACCTTGATACTCGAACCACAAGGATCAACTACAGAGTACAAGATTATAGCAGTAGCAAGAAGAACTCTAGGTGCCCTGGAAAAACATAAATTATAAATCGCGCTGACATTAAGAAACGAACTATTCTTAGAATCAGTACAGTTCTTCTTGTTCTCCTTAGTTGTGTTCTTATCAGAATCAGGCCCATCTCTGTGCATCAATGTGTTATGCCTTTTGTGACATTCAAAGCAAGTATTTTTAGAAGGGCACTTGTTTGAGCTATGCTTGCCAAAACAATTCAGACAAATGCTTTTACTGTCAACAAAGCGTTTTTTGTTACTCCATGTTTGTAATGTAAAGGTATTAAATTGATGCAGTCTATGAGCCTGATCGCAGAACAAACATTTAGGTGTACCAGTATCAGAAGATTAAGCTTTAGTCTGATGCACGGCAAAAGATTTATTGGCCTTATTCTTTTGTTCAGGGTTGCCAGCGGATTTCCTAGAAGAGGCTTCTAATGTTATAATTTGAGCAGTTATAAAGTCACGCAACTGATCAATAGTAGGCGCATTACCACTGCTTCCTAACTGTTTCTGCCAATCCCTATTCGTATAAAAATCGAATTTACTTGTAACTAAAGCAATAAACATATCACTATCACCCATTTGTCTTCCAATTGCTATCAAAGAGTCGAAAGGTCCTAGCATTTCTTTGCATATGCGCTTCATTCCAGTGCAAGAAGCATTTTTCATAGGTTGAGTATTAATGACAGTGCTAGTATAAGACAACACTAGCCAACATTGGTTGTCGTAGAGGGCAAGGAGGGTCTCCCAGGCTTCCATATAATTTTCCTCTGTAAAGGGAATATTTTTAATTAGGTCAGATGCATTAGCGCTAACATGAGTACGCAGATGCTGATATTTAATTACTCCTGGAGGATCCTGCTTCCTATGTACAAGGGCTCTAAACACGCCCCGGAAGTTCTCCCAATGTTCGACGCTACCATCAAATACTGGGAGATCAATTGATGGCAATGAAGAATAACTTTGAAAGTTATTCAGAATTGGAGTGGGGTTTGGATTTGGTGGAGCTGGTCCAGGATTTATGATAGTAAGTGAAAATAGGTAATCCTTAAAGTCCCCAACAACAGAATAATAATGGTCTTTACAAGCCTTATATAAATTATTTGCGAAGTAATCATGTCATTTGTCCAGAGATTCTAAACTTAAGATTGCAACATTAATTGCCTTAAACTACTCAAACGCATCTTTGGCCTGCTGCAGCCGGGACACAGCTTGACCCCTCGTCATCTCAGCAGAACGAAGCTTTTTTAAGTTGATAAAAGCTTTTTTTATTTTTGTGGAAAGGCCAAGCTGTGTTGCATAATATGATTCCACAGTAAGCAAAATTTACCAACACCTGGCAGTGACTAAACTGGGTATATAAGGTTAAAATTTATTTTAATAAATTTTTCTGTTCAAATTAAAGGTAGAAGCTCTGAATTAAATTGTCACGATAATAACGCAACTAAATTATATCACTAGTGGACTTGCTAATCGTGTTTTTATTGATTCTAATATTAGATTAATAAATAAAATTATATTAGTTATGAAACTTTCAAAATTTTATGACTTCTCAGCTTGTTTACCAATTGCTGTTCAACTATATCTCAGAATCGCAAAACACATGAAAGCACAAAAAAAAAAATATAAAAATTAAATGAGATCAAAACTAAACCGACCTAAATTTATGTTTAATTGCACTTAAATCACTAAATTTGTTACGCACTCACTCATTGTTTATACTCACTGGAACGGATACAGTTATGCTATAAACTAAATGAAGGCTGAATCTGTTGAAAAGCAGCAGCAGTCGTCGCAGGCAAAAGACAGGCCTGCAGAACTTGCACACGATCAGACCGATGATAACTTGTTGTTGACCAAGCTGACCATGCAGGCAATGGTGACCTGCAGGAGCAGCAAGAACAGCAGGTATGCCGGCTTCTATACGGCCTTTATGCAGCCAAATGCAGTGAAGTTGTCCATCAAGGTCACGTTCAAGCACTGCCAGGCCCGCTACTGTCGAACTGGGCTCAGGCTATGGCGGCCATACCTGCTGTTGTTGCTGCTCCTACAGGTCACCATTGCCTGCATGGTCAACTTGGTGGAACACCCTGCTGCTTATTTTGCCGACTGTAAGTCAGACAAAGTAATAAGAATAGTGCACGAGAGCACAATGAGAAGCAGCAACCGCTGACTATATGCAAGCTATGTGCGTAAGTGCAGAAGTAAGCACTAAAAATATTATTGGCAACAAAGGCCGTGGCTGAAAGCGAGCCAAGCGCTATATATATGTGCTATAGAGCTATTCACAAAAATGGCAAGCGAGTCATAGTACTCGAGCCTGTGCAACAAGAAGAGAGAGAAAGTCGGTCTGCGCAATGCAGAAACAACGACAGGATGGCCACCGAGTACGAACTCGGGCCTGTGCACAAATAAAAGGATGGCGAAAATCGTACGAGAACAATATAGCAACAAGCTACACGACGAAACAAACGAGTATAATACTCCCGCTCTTGTTCAGTTAGGAAAAGCACTGAACTTACCACAGGTACCAAGTGTTGTTGTACACAAGTGTGTGTGTAAGAGAAAGATGCCTTATGCGCCAGCGCATTGACCGCGTCTGCATGTCGCTCGTGAAGAAGAAGAAGAAGAAGTCGGTCAAGATGGCCAACTTTCTTACTTGCACGTGGCTAATAATAAGTCAGAGCTAACCACTCACCTTATCCAGCTCGAAGGACCTAATGTTCAAGAATAAACACGAGTGGACTGTATTATTTTATTTGGGGTTGCCTATGCCGGTTGCGAGGATAGTGAGGAGGAGAAGAATTGAAGAGGCCAAGGCGGTGAATTCCAAACACTTGCACTTTCTTTAGTAAATGAGTGTATATCAAACAATAAAAATATATTATGTAGAACAAAATATGTTACTCAAAACTTAACAGATATCGATTTTTGATTGATTAGTAAATAGTGACAAAAAAAAAGGAAATTGTTTTTAGTCATGTAATATTATGCTGAAGTAGCAATTATAGATATGGTTAAAGTTGTGTAAAGCCAGTAAACTCAGTTGCGTCTTGCACTGGGCGACCTATCATTGCGGACTCGTGCATGACAGCAGCACACAGATCGTGCAGAGTAAGAGCAAGTAGGCGGCACACAGGTATTGGTGGCCGCGCAGGACCGTCGAACGCACGCCATTGGTTACAAATCTAAACGCAATTTCCAGCGAGTGAACAGCTGAATTATAATAGCGACTTATAATAATAATAATAATAATAATAATAATAATTATAATGCTAGTAACGTTATCTTTTAGAATTTTTAATTACTAAAATAACTAAAGTATGGTACTTAAAGAGTAGCATTTAAGATTAAGTACAGGTATCTACAATAAAGGCTGCATCGTATGTACGTACGGGTGATGACTTTTTTTATTCATGCTTTAGAACTATATTTGACACATTTTTTCCTTAGATTTTGGCCTATCCGGAGATGCATATTTATAGGTTTTTTCAATAAAGATCAAGACTGTCTTACACATGTAGCCTGTCATCAATATATCTTGTATCTCTTGTAACACATGGAATTAAAACTTAAGTCGTACTTTTTTTTACTCACATTTATTTCTTGTTCAAGGGTATCAGAGTAGTACAAACCTGGTACGAAACTGATTATCTAGTTATACTTAGGCTCGATGGCATTTTTTGTTTCTTGGATGCTCCTCAAATGCACTGATACAGTTTTTCTATTCAATGATCCGGTGAGCGTTTCATAGTACTACTGCATGACTTTTAAAATTAATTATTTCATACGTGGTTTTACAGATTTTTATTTTTATAATGAGACAATAAAATAAATTCTTATGTCCACTTTCAGGTGATGGACGTCCATAGTGCAGAGACATATTTTCAGAGTAGTTCTCACGAATAAGAAATAACGTTAAAGTTAAAGAAAAAAAAGTCAACAGCTTAACGTAACGACAAAAAGTGAACGTAAAAACCAACAGTTTACAGCGTTCAAACAAACCTATATGGTTGCACCACTTGTTTAACTGTTGAAATATATAGTTTTAAATATATTGATGTCTAAGGAAAATTTGTTTGCTGATTATAGCTGCAAACATATTTTAACAAGAGCTTAAAAAAAATATATGAATGTATAAACATACATCAATACAATCATTTGTCTTTATCTTACTACTTTGACACTTAGCGTAACTAACACTCACAAAAACCAATTTGGGATGAATTATGAGTAATATGCTTTCCTTATTATTATTTTATGATGACCGAGTTCACCAATAAGATTCGTTACATTACGGAATCAACGAATAGAAGTATCGTATTTAAACTTTCCGAATTCTCGAGCAACATTTGTGTCCTGTGGAAAAATCGCAAAAGATTGTACAATTTTATGCAACAGAAGATAAAATTTTTTATACGATTCTTAAAATAGTCTTAATAAATATAACGTTTATAAGGGATTTTAATTGAAATATAGAGGGAATAAGATGCATCAAATATATTTAGCTAAAAGACGATGGTAATAAGATGCAATTACGTGTCCATGGATTTAAAAACACGGGTATGTATGTTTTGCTGCCAAGTGTATCTTACACTGGAAAAATTAGTTTTTCTTTTGCTCCAAAGATCCATTTTGTTTTAAAACATGTCATTGTACATTAACATTCGCTAAAATTATCCTTCTAATTATTATATCGCTTAACGTCGACTCATCAAAAGCTTTGGTAACTTTGTGTGTGCACCGCCTGAGTGACAAAAATTAGACTCGCATGACGAAGTGTAAAGTTTGAGAAAATCATCCATTTACGTCTGATATTTAAAACTTACATTATCCTGGTTGGCTATTACTTCGTACAGCAGCTCCTCTCTGATAAGCTGATCATTTTTTGTGCGCAGTAGCACATATCTACAGCTTGAGTATACAATTGGACATGTACTTGAGAGGACACTAGGACTTTTTATTGAGTTTCAAGACGCTGAAAAATCGACTCGCGAGAACAGTCCCTCGCATATGCCACGTTCATTTTCAAGGTTAAGCAGATATTTCTCGTAAATCAACTTTTTCTTACGTGATAGAGGAGATCATTTGTTAGAAGAGATCTTACTTTATCACCTCTTGTTTGGACAAAGCTATTCGATTCAGTTACCCTAGTAGCGTGCAGATGCGTATTACTTTGTTTCGTATGTACGTACGATGGTGCGTCCTCCGTCTTTTGTATCACGTACATTGCAAAAGGATTTACGAAATCACAATGTCCAATATGACGTTTAAGATGGACACACCGTACTATACTGTAATTTGTATATTTCAAGGCAAAGTCAATTACAACACTTTATCTGCTGTTTAGACGCTTTTTTAGTGTGTTCTATCTCTATCAAACCAATTATCAGGGACAAAGCGTTAACTTCCTCGATTACTTCTTTTAACTACTTTTCAACAGAAGATATTATTTTGCAACTTTTATTGTAGTGATCCTAGGTATGGTAAAAAATTAACAAAAATGCCATATAAAAATTAAACTTGAACCGATTGTATTTTTCACAAATAATCTCTATTATAATTAATCCGGAATATGATGACACGACAAGCAATGTCGTATTTTTTTATTTTACTTTTCTTACTCATACAGGAAACTTTGTTAAGGACAAAACAATCTCCTGTCGAGGTTTCATGATGTTGATATTTTGTAAACTTTATAATAAAAGAACACGGGGAGTAAAAAAGCTTCTCATGCGGGAGCAGTGCGAGGCTGCCGTCACACGTACGTGGAATAGAACCTTGCGGAATAGAACCTTGCGGAATCACAATGATCCAGAAGACACCATGAGAGTGAGAGTGGGAGGTTGGTTCTATTCGTCAGCAGATACGAAAACTCTCTCACTCTCACGGTGTCTTAGGCCGCGGTCACACGTGCGCGGATTAGAACCTTGCGGAATCAGAATAGCTCATAAGACACCAAGAGAGAGAGAGAGGTTCTATTCGGCTGCCGAAAAGAAATTGTATGGCGTGTTATGGGCTATTCTGATTCCGCAAGGTTCTATTCTGCATAGATGCGACTGCGACCTCTACTCTAGCAGCACAGCAGGTGTGCAAGTCGCTTTGCATTTCGAGTAGGGGATTCACGCCCTCACCGCTGGTGCGCAGTTGCTTATACGTTGCTCAATACTTTGATGTAGACTTGCTATAAGTTCTTACAGAGGATCCCTAAAGCGTTATC